>MU227238.1:606490-623477 GCA_018584345.1 Thuja plicata | reverse complement strand
TTTGCAGACATGTCTGCCAGCGCAGCTGCACTGGCAAACTTGTATGCAAAATGTGGAAGCATTCGCACAACAGTTTTCCGGTGCAGATGCGCTGGCAGACATGTCTGCAAAATGTGGCGCCTCAGAAATTGTAAAACCCCAAACAATTGAAGCTGGGGAAAATGATTGCAGGGAAAAAAAACAAATTAAAAATAAAATTCAATCCCCCAACCTTGGTCTGTGGGCGTGATTCATTCAACTAGGGCTTCGAATGACAACGTCTGGGCTTCCAGCAGCGAAAAGTGATTGTAAATTTTTTTAATTTGTTTTTAACATTACCTTTTTCACCTGGAGGTATGCGGGAGACGACATAAAACATGGCAGGAGACGGGGGTACGACAGGAGACGTTGAGATGAAGTCTCCACCCATTTTTGAGATCTCTGGGTACACGTTAAGTCTCGGAGACGCGTCTCCGAGGGGTGGAGATGTGTCTCCCGGTTACAGTTCTATAAGGATATGATCCATCTCCATTTTGTTGATGCATCTCTTAACATGGAATATTTGGCTTCATCATTTAATATGGAATATGATCCTTATAGAGCTCTGGCTCCATTCTGCAGGCCCCTGGCTGGACCCAGAGGGGACTCTGATTGGGAACCAACTTGACCTGGTTCCAGGGTTTTATCTGAGCAAACTGGTAACATCGGCTAGAAGTAATATCTTTAACTTGGCTAATTTTAATCCTCTATGGTTGTGGTATATTTCCTTTTTGTTGTGTTTCTCAACATGTAATATGTGGCTTACAGAGCTCATTCATTCAATTCTATTATGTTGACCACCTACCTGTAAGGTTAAGTTTGAAAACATATTTTCCTTGTACATCAATCTTAAGCAGAATTCATATCTACTAATATTTTTTGTTGTTTTAGTCCAAAAAGAGAAAACTCAGAAGAAGTGAAGATATTTCATATTTATTATGATATTAAATCTATCAAAGTCAAAGCTAAAGCCAAGTGTTTCTAAAAGTTCCACATATAGTACTTGAAAATTTAGCTATTAAAAGATGTGCAAGGAATAAGTATATGATTAACTGGAAATGAATCTTTGCCACATTATTTAAAGATTACTCTAATAAACATTGAAAATGTGAAAATGATATGTAAAGCTTACTCTAATAAACATTAAAAATATCATAATGATTGCATTGAATTTGGACATTAACAATGGTGGGCAGAGTCTTGGAACTTTGGGATCAATGTGCAAAGTTGCAACCAGTATAAGAATTGCAAATGAAATTCTGGTATACTAAGTGAAGTTTAAAATTTTAAACTAATAAACATAAAAAACATGGAACTGGATTAAACAATAAGAATGGTGGGTGGAGGTTTGGGGTCAAGGAGCAGTGCCCCTTGTGGGGGCCTCGGGGCAGAGGCCCGAAGGGGGTCAAGTGGCAGAGTCCCCAGCGGGGTTAAGGGGCTGCACACCTAGCACGCTCCCTGATATGATACACAAATAAGGCCTCCAAAACCTCACAAGCCTTCATTAGCAATGCCACAAAAATTTTTCACCATGTTTTGCTTAAGGACTGGATTTCTAAGTGGGGGGGGGGCTATGGGAGACTCCTAGGTATCACCTGACTGTCCTGCCGTGTCTGACATCTCAGCAGCATCCCGGTGGCGGTGGCGGTGACGGTTTGATGTGGGAACGTCCCCATCCCCAAAATGTCAGGAAAATGGGCGGGGGATGTGTCCCCATGTTGCACTGCTTAAATGTGAGATTTTCATGGATCTAATTTTTAAACATTGGCTTACAGGCTCACTACCTAACTACCAGAATTAGTTTAATAATTCTGTATCTTTAGGGGGATCACCCTAGACAGCTATGTATTGATTATGATTCTGCAGTTGGCATTTGGTGTATCATCAACTGCTATCAATAAGAAGTTTTATATGAACAAACAAATTGGATGTTACTAGAAAATATATTTGGAATCAAACCTTATAGTTCAACTATTATCTTATATGTTCCGTGGTGTTTCTGAGATGGGGATGGCAGGAGACTGTGGGATGTGTTTCATCTGTCTATCTATGTATCTATGAATATTTTAAATATATATAATATATTTGTATTAGAGGGAGATTCACTCAAATTTTATAAGTTTATCTACACGTGGACGTAGACATTCATAATTTAACGATTTGAACAATGTATCAAAAGAAATAGTAGCTTGTTCAATGGTTCATTGAGTCAAGTATAGCAGTAGAAGAATAAAAATATAAAATATAATAATTATGATTTCGATCTTATTGTTCAATATCATCCTGAAGTCCTGGCAATGCCTGTAGCGGATGGTAACTCCATTCTGGGAGCTGGGAACACTTCCATGTAACATAGCTAGTATACTGTATCCGTGCAGCTATAATTACAAATATAAGAGGATTGTATCTCCAATTCTCAGACTCTTCCCTTCATGGCAAGGGATCAAAAGTTAATAATGGTTAATAGAAGTAAAGGGCTATCTTACAATTGAAAAAAATATTGATCATATGATGGGTTCTTGGTGTAGGTTATTTGCTTTAGATACATTCTATATACGTTGTTTAATCTACCACAAGTCTGTTTTTTCTTATTAGTCTTAATCTATGTTTTTGCTTACATCTTTTGTAATGTGGGTACAGTGCTGATGGATGATCGGAGAGAAAATGAGGCAATATCAGAGCTTTCAAAGGCGATAGCATTTAAAACTGATTTGCAATTGCTGCACTTGCGAGGAGCATTCCATGAGTCTATAGGGGACACTGAAGCTGCTGTACGTGATTGCCAGGCTGCACTTTCCGTGGATCCAAATCACGGGGATACTATTGACCTTTATAATAGAGCCCGTGGTCGGCAATAGTCAATGTTATGTTAGGGGAGACCAACCTTTGATCATCTTACAAACTGTCATTCTGCTCAGCATTTGAGTGGGACAAGTTGTGCCTGTTCTGAACACAAAGCTCCTGGACGTGAGTAGGGTGGAGTCTTTGCATTATTGATTGCATAATGGAATTACATTGCCATTATCTTGTCTATTTCACTCTACATCTATGGCTGAGAGTTTACAGCAAGTCCTTCAAGTGGAATGATTGTGAGTTCAAAACATGGCAGGTTTGTTTCAAGTAAATCATCCCTCCAGCTGTTCAATTGTATGGTCGTACAAGATTCTATCTTCAGAGTGTATCTTGAAATAACAAAGCTCCTGTATTGTCATTGAAAAGCAGTTAATTTAATTTAATTGACTCTAAGGCGACAAATGCAATGCTGCCTTCCGGTGCTGTTAGTGGCAAACAAAATACAGATTATTGAAAGACCAAGATTTTTTACAAATAACAATTAGGAGCTTGTCATGTATCATGTGAAGGATGAATTGTGGAACTGTATAACAAAGAGGTCAAAAGAGGTCAAGCATTTTATGAATAGTGATCTGGAGCTCGTCATGTATCATGTACAGGATTACCGCGGAATTTGAAGGCATTGGTCTGTATCAAATGGAGTTCCTTTCAACTCATTTTCAAGGCCCTAATGCATCTTGCAGTTTTTATTCTATTTTTTTAGCACCATGCCACCAGGTGTAATTTTAATGTGTGCATATAGTGAACTTTATTCTACTGATAATTTATTTAGTTTGATTGACCCCAAATTTCAACTTGCTTTCAGCTTGAGATCTTTTTTAGACGAGGCAGAGCAAAATACTAAATTTTAATTATGGAAAAACTTAAGAGGGCAAAGGCTTATATGGCCAGCAGCTAGAAGCTTATCATGTATCATCTGTGCAACAGGATGAGTCAACAAAGGAATTGTTTTGATGTGATTTGTTTCAATTTATTAAGATGCTCTACTTATAGTGTGGTGAGAAATATCTACATTTATTTGAATACTATGACTGATGTTTGTGTGTGGCTTGTCTGATCATTCAATCAGGGGCAGACTATGTTGGCAACCTATAACATATCTTCTATTTGGTAAGTATTAACTAGTTATATTAAACAGGGGCAGACTATGTTGGCAACCTATAACACATCTTTTTATTTGGTAAGTATTAATAAGTTATATTAAACAGGGGCAGATATGCATATAGGATCATGTCTGCAGCAACAGAATTTCCACTTCCAGGTGCTAGCAGACTCTCCACACTTACTACTACTGTGGTTTTGATTTGTATGATTTGGGTTTTGGCTTCCACTTTTGGAAGTGTATTGTCAGCCAAACTGAACGTTATGAATGTGCTGAATCCAGCTGTCATGTAATTTTTTGTAGGTATGCATATTGATTATGTCTAGCAATATTATTTTCCCCTCCAATGCTAGCAAACCCACAACGCATCTTACTATGCTTTTAATTTGTATGATTTGGGTTTTCGGCTCCCCCCTTTTGAAAGTGTATTGTCAACCAAACTGAACATTATGGATGTGCTGTATCTACCTATATAATGTAATGTTTTCGTTTGGTGGGTCAATAAAATTGCATCAAAGCACAAAATGTGCAAAAACCCACAGTAGCTGTACAGTCTGCTTTAAATGGAATACTGCCCTATTAGGGGCCAACTGGAACATGCTTAAACAATTCAATTATTGATATTCAGTATCTTCTATATAATGTTGGCAACATTTGTAGAATCTGTATCTTTAATAATAATACTCCATCATGTCATCTTCTCAGTGACTAGATTTTTATTTCTTTGAAGATAATTTCCCTCGTAAGCTGCCATGCCTTTTTATCGTTTTAGAGATCAAAGTAAGGTTTTTCTTTGGAAATAACTAGATTAATCTACGTGGTTTTAGAGATCAAAGTGAGATTTTTCTTTGGAAATAACTAGATTAATCTACGTGTCTTGGAAATAACTAGATTAATCATGTGGTTTTAGAGATCAAAGTAAGGTTTTTCTTTGGAAATAACTAGATTAATCTAAGGTTTTTCTTTGGAAATAACTAGGTTAATCTATGTGGCTATAAATTCCTTTAAAAAAAAAATGGCTCTCATCATTTGACCTGGCATAAATGCTTTCTATTCTTAGAAGAAAAGGAGGACAATTGCAGTAAGGGGTTGGTGGAGTGTAATGGTAAGAGTATTAAAAAAATCTTGAATTCTAATTTGACGGTCATTTGTAGTTGATATGCAATAACAAACCTCTCTCTCTCTCTCTCTCTTTCTATATATATATATATATATATATATAGAGCATTGGGTTGGGGTTTTCTTCTCGCCCTATTGCGTATCCTTCGGTTTCGGCTTTTTCCTCGGCTGCTCAGGGCAGCTAGTGGGTTGTTGTTTCTTGCTTTTGTTGTTTTGTTTTCTCTCCTCAGACACCGTTTGGTGTTCCTGCTGTGGGCTGGCCTTCTACTTTGTTTCGACAGTCCCTTGGACCCTCTTTGTGGTCTTTTTTTGGGCATTGATAGATTTATTTTATCTCTCATTGTTCTGCCTTAGAATGGTAGGGTCCCCCACTCTGCTTAAGTGTAAAATGTGAAGGGAGTGGATAGCATATGGAGCTAGATTTTGTGTAAAGGATGCCGCAGTGCTAAGGAATCTCTTTTGGTGGTTGTGGATTCTTCTTGCTTGAGATAATATCTTATTGACAAAGGCTATTGGATGTTTCTTATTCCCTTTAGGTTGTGCTAGTACCATGCCTATGGTTATGTACATGAGCATGGAAGGGTATCGACCAATCCAGAAGTACGAGGATAGGGCTGTTTAAGGCATCGAAAGATTGTTGACATTGTTCTGTTCATGTTCTCGAGTAAATCCTCTCTATAGTGGCATAACCTTTGATGAAATTTCTATGATACATGATGTATCCAAGGAATGTCTTCACTTCTAGAACTATTTTTGGAGGTGGTAGATTTATGATTAAAGCAATGTTCATTGGATCTACCATTAAGCCTTCTTTGCAATTGATATGTTCTAGCAACGTGCTATAAGGAACGATAAAATGCACCATTTCAGGTTTAGAGAAATTTGCATAATTCTACACCTTTCTAGCATTGTATGGACTGCCTGAAGATGATTCTTGACCCGCTCATATACGGTCCACTCATCTAGATATACCTCTAGAAAGTCATAAGTGAAATCTTTAAAAGTAGTGATCATGATTTTGGCTGACCACATGAGCGATTTAAGGCCAAATGAAACGATTGTATACATGAAAGATCCCCATTCTGTAGCAAATGTTTTTGGTTGGTCTTCTTCTTTTATCCATTCTTGGTGATATCCAAAAAACTTCTTAGTAATGTTCATCTCTTTTTACACAACAAATTCTAATATTTCTTCTATAAACGCTATGTTGGGGCTGATTTCAGAAATATGATCTTGGGATGTTGAAGAAGTGTTCTTTAAAACAAATCTTGCGGGTGGTGTGATTAAAGACTTGAAAGGAAACATTAAAATAAAACTCGTTGCTATTTTGCAAAAGGACATATTAAGACGCTGTGAAATAGCGCTCATCGCTATTTCACAAAGGAACATATTAAGGGTTGCTAAATAACGCTCATCGGTATCTCGCGAAAGATGGTTTAGATGCTCTGCGAAATAGCAAAATATTTTTCTTCCTCGGGCAGAGTACAATACTCGTGACTGGTGATGTAGCGACTCATTAAGTGAAGTGACTTTGCTCGTGCGAGTGTTTTAAAGTGTTTAGCTGAGGAAGTCTGCATTTGTTTTTTATGGAGACTGGTGAAGGGTGACATAGCGAAATCGATGAGCTAAAGGGGGTTTGAGAGCTTGACCAATTGGAAGAAACACCTAAAGTAGTGAGTGGGTTTTTTCGAGCTTTCAATTTTTTTAATTTGCAATATGCCTAGGAAGAATAAGGAAGTGATTGTAGGTGATACTGTGATTCACCCGCCTCAGTACACATTATAAAAAACACTACCATTTACACAAGATATTGACACCAAGGGTTTATTCTCAAATGCTTGGTCGGGATGCTCAGACTCTGTTATTCCAGCAAATGGCAGGTCACTTTTTTGGTCTGTTTATAGGAAAAGAAATGCTAGAATCCCTTTTTGTAACCCTTGGAAATTTGGTATGGCTAAGGTAATTGTACCTAATATCTTTATTGATGTTGAATTGATTGCCGCCTTAGCGACTCATTACAAGCTTGAAACTAGGATGGTGAGGAAAATAGACGAGAGCCCACTCTTGGTCATTTCTAAAAGCATGATATAGGAATGTTTTGGATTAGACCCTCATGCTATCGCCAAGATAGATAGAGAGCAATTTCTTGTAGATTATGAAAGAATGGTCAAGGGCATTGGTTTGAGAGAGGTAGCTTTTTTCATGTGTAGTGGTCATGACAATAAATTGATTCAGTTGGATGGTTAAGCCCCTTTCTCAACCAGTGGTTTCATGTATTTCTTCCACTGGGGTTGGGGTTAAATCTTGAGAGAAGACCATTAGACGAGGATGCCAATTGACCTTGTGTTCCAAAACAAAATTATTCTCTCTGCAAGCATTATTCTCTCTGCCATCTCCTTTTGTTCCAAAACAAAATTATTTTCATTCATTTGTTAAACCTAACTACTGTGGACGGTCAAGGGACTGGACTACCGGTTCTGTTATGGTGCAGAGCTTGGGACAAACAGTGTAAAGATGCTGACTATTAGAGTTTTCATGGCTGGTTTGTGGTGTGGGTTATCAGAGCAGTAGGAGGAAGTATAGTAAGAATTCTTCCCAGGATCAGGGAAATTCTGAGACCAAAATATACTAAACCTGATGAGGGTTTCACACACAATTTTGGAGATTGGATCTACACAAAAAGTTATTGAGTTTTCAGAGTATATGGGTGTAGACAAGCCCCTCACAAGCTTCCTATTTTTGTGTCAGAGAGATTGTCTTTCATGGAATTAATGTGGCAACTTTTATGGTTCGAAAAGGAAGTAAATGCCCCAAGGAAGAAAGGAACCTTTTTGCACAATGTGACCAGATTTGCAGGGTTCTCCATAGGTTCTAGGACTTTAGAGCAGTTGCAGGAATGCAATCCTATCGTATGGATAGTGTGAAATCAAGGGACTATGATCTTGAAAACCATATCAGATCTATGATCAAGGATTACATGCATTCTCTTAATTTGCTGGAGGATGTTGCAAGAAATTGTCGGGATATGTCTGAGATTCATCAGAGATGGGACAAAGAGAAAATCCTAGTGGAATTGGAAAAGGACGGGGCCATGAAGGGATTACCTAAATTCCACAGTGAGGAAAGTAATGAGGGTTTTAGAATGGAATTGTGTATCCGGGATTTTGATAAGTTGCAGGGAAAGAGTCAGGATACATTAGATACAAA
The DNA here is from genome assembly GCA_018584345.1 of Thuja plicata. Lineage (NCBI taxonomy): Eukaryota > Viridiplantae > Streptophyta > Pinopsida > Cupressales > Cupressaceae > Thuja > Thuja plicata. The sequence continues at coordinate 615,178 of MU227238.1, read as the reverse complement.
GGTTAAACCTCCTCCCAAAAAGTCTAGAAGACTGATCATTGCAGATACAGACTCTGATTCTCCTCCACCAAAGAAGTCCAAAGTTGACAAGGTACGTTCTCCTGTTCGGTGTGAGCTATCATAAGGAAGGGGTGATATTGATGAGATTGCTGTTACCTTCAGAGATATGAAGTGAGTTGAAGAGGTAGGTCCATCTTCCCCAACTTCAGTTTACCAGGAGCAACTGCATGACTATAAGGGATAGTTGCAGGGAGATGAGAACCTTGCAATTATTGGAGATGAACGAGACACTATTTCTGCCAGATTTATTGAGAAGGATTACTTCATCAATTCCCAAGAGGTAAAAGACTTTTGGATTCAAATGAAGATGAAAGACTTTGAAGAACATAAACAAACTCGATTGATGGGAGTAGATGAATCCAAGCATGAAGAAGTTGTGAGTCAACTCCTAAGAGAATTGAACTTGGACAATGTGGATTGCACAGTGGAAGAGGCTAGAGAAATGCTAAGAAGAGTGATATGTTGTTAGTCCCTGACCTCACTTTAAAGGAAATTTCTCTGTTGGATCAAGTTAAAAAGACCAAATTTTGTGATTGAGTTTGACACCGAGGATAAGATCATTGGATCAGGGTACAACTCTAAAACTGAGACACTAACCACATGGGTAAGTTTTAAAGGAGCCTATAATACAAAATTGATTGACTTCTCTAAAGATACTGATGGGTCAGCTGACTGTTGTACAAATTGTGGCTAATACAAATCCACTTATCTTTGCAAATGAGTTAGTATACAGAGCGATGTTTAATAAGGATCAAATTAAACATATACAGAATGAACTAAAACAATCCATGGATAGGCAGGTGGAACTGAATAAGGTGATAACTGAGCTATACCTCAAAGTAGCAGAACAAGAGGGCGAGATTCATAAATCAAAAGAGACTAAACAATCTCAGGCCCTTGTAGTCCATGGTGGTGCCTCAAGTGTACCCTCTAATGAGCAAGATGTTAAGTCCCAGGGGGACATGGATGAGATAATATCTAGTAGAGTCAAGCAGGAGATCCCGGTGCACTTATTTGCTATTCTGGAACAGATTCTTTCTTTTCGGGTGAAGCTTGTGATTAGCAAGTATTTTGATGTTTATGAGGGTTATTGTTCATTAATGAAATGTCTGATAGTTTCAAAAAGAATAAACCACTACTACATGATATGGCCAGCAGATGGAGACCATCCTCTTTTGAGATAACCCGTATTTGTGATGTGATACATCGAGATCCTGATGCTCCTGCTAGCATCAAGGAAACTAAGGAAATTATGGATTCTCTATTTGAGGAAATAGATTATATTACACATGAGGGCAGGATCAAGGAGAATTTGTCATCTTTTAACACTATCAAGCACTGGACAATTCCTGAATTTGTAGATAAGGAAAGACGTGTTAAAAGCTTAGAGGAATGGAAGATTGAATATCAGAGCATGGTTCCCAAAATTATTGAGCATCTGAAAGAAGACATGAGCTTCTCTATAGACAAATTCAATATCTTCCTCGATAGAGTTATCATTCTTGATGACATATTCTTGAAGTTAATTAATGAGGCTCGAGTTATTTCTGGGAAAAGATGGAGGGATCATCTCGTTAGCCTACCTGACATCCTACATTTCCAATGGCCTTCACTGGTACAAATTTTAGAATGGCTTAAAGAATACTTGCGACATGCAGCGAGTTCATAAGATGGACGAATATATTGATAAACTAATCTACGTGCAACTTTCTTTTGTCTTTCCTTTGTTTTGTTTGGTTGTGTTTGTAAGTTTCTATTTTCTTTCGGTCGATTAGTTTTCTTGCTAGTTGAAGCGTCACAGAATGTAAACGGTTGGAAGCTTTTTTGCTTCCCTTTATTTTGGAGGGGAAACCACAACTGTCCAAGATATAAATTTAGATTCGAATGAAAGCAAACTCTCTGGATTGTACTTACTTTTTTAATATCAATAAAATATACCATGTTTTCTTGTCCAATTAGGATATCATCTATTTTCTGAATTCAGTCTCTCTGTTATAATCAATTCAGGGATTGATTACCACTTTTAAAACTTGTGTGATTAGATTGCGATTATGCGATATTGATTTAAGAATTAGAAAGGAATTGCTAAGTGTTGTCTTGTTGCTTCCTATATGATTGGTTCCTTTGTGAGGATTAAATACAATCAAACATATTAATATTATGAGTTCAATTTATTCACATTAATAGGATTGGGTGATTGATGATGCTGCTTAGCTTTTGGAGTATTGTCTATTAGAGAAGTACGTGAAGGGTTCAAAAAAATTGACTATGTGCCCAAATTGGATAAGGGATTGGTCTGCGCCTATTGAAAGGAGTAAGTAATGTCCAAAATAGATAAGTCTTTTTACTTTATTTTCGTTTAGTAGAGGTATATTGGAGGAACAACCAAATAGGATTAATTCAATAGGTAATAAGGAGTTATTTCTCTTACATTCTAAGAAGTGCCACTTTGGAATTAAAGATTGTCAAAGGACTTTGGATTGAAATTTTCTATAAAAAGCTTTGGTTTAGGAGGAGATTTGAGAAGGGGTTTACTTGCCTCGGTTCTACAGAGCCTAAAGAGTAGAGGATTACAACCATACCTTGGTTTAATTCTGTCAGTTGGCCAATTCAGTTGGAGAGTTCAAAGATAAAGCTTGACATCCTTTTAGTGCTTTCCAATTTGTTGATTTGGAAACCAACACGGTGCAGGGAAGGTGTCATGTTTACATGGTTTATTGAGTTCCCTGAAGTCTACACGTATCTTGATTTCACCTTTTTTTTTTTTTCAATTATGTATCACCATATGGCTAATTCATTCTGCATTTGCTGTTGGCTTGATGTTTGTTATGAGCATTTTATCTAGTTTTGCCTTAACTCTTTTCTTTGCAGTAGGATTGAGGCAGTATGGTTGTTTCCAATGTATTTTAGTGCCTTTTTTGAGTTTTATTTTCAGTTTGCCCAATTCCTTAAATCCCTTCATTTTTGTGAAGGTTCGAGGAAAGAGATCCTCGTACTAAATAATTCAATTACTGATACCACAATCAGTTCTTCCTAGTAGTTTCCTATCTTGGCTATCTTTGGAGTATTTTGAAACAACTATGTTTTCTTTTCAGAGGTTGAGTTGTTGATGTAATAGTGTTTTATGGCAACCTTCTGTAGTTCTAGCTCTTGTTCTCCTTCGTTCACATTGATATCTATCTTTGGAGTTGACTCTTCTTCATCTCTATCTATCGTAGAACATCTGTTTTCTGCCAGTTTTGTTTTCTTATTCAATCACTTCCATACTCCTTGACTTGGGTGGTTGATTAGGTTGTAAGTATATGTTCTCGGGCACCGACTTGAATATTATCTCCTTGATCTTGCTTAGTGTATTCCAAATTTGTATGGTTTCATCCCAGTTGGAGAATGTATGAATGCAATCTTGCTGGAGGTCTCTTCCCATTCCCTAGTTTCTGCTCTCCTTTCTTAATTTATGTACCATGTTTGCACCATTTGTATTGAAATCCAATGGAATAATTGTATGTTGAGGCAATGATTGATATTTTGTCCATGTAGTTACACAAGTGTGAATATGCTCTTTTGGGTTTATTGCTATATGATATCTAGGGATAGTGGAACATTCCCCTTCTTTATGTACCACACTTTGATCAAACTTTTGAAGGCAGGAAAATCTAGGACAATAATTTTGTGTTTTCCGCTAGTAGGCCAGATCACAAACTAATGTATCTTGTATTGTAATCCTCCTTACATTTTCTTCCTTAAATGTGCTTTCCATGTCAGTGATATGTTCAATCACATCTCCTACACTAGAGAATCTTGGTAATTTTTTTGTGTGAAATCCTTCTTTTGATAAGGTGTGGTTCCCACTCCATTCTTCCTTCTTTAGTGGTATTATGGTACGACTCTAAGTCATGCATATGCATTTGAATTGAAAGAGTTGATGCCACGAGATTAGTGTAGAGGGGGTTTGTTTTGGGATATTGTACATAGTGGCTAAGTTTGATTATTTTGCATTAGTCCAGTATATGATTTGTCCTCAATGTTGAATGGTATGTGGACTATTTAGTTATCATAAGTGAAGGAAATTTCCTTTGTCTTTGAATCCATGATAGCATTATAATTAACAAACCATGTTAGTCCCAATAATGCTCTAAACGTATTGAAGGGTTCCTTCATTTCAACAACTTCAAAATCAACAAATTGTTTTATTCCTTTCACATTTAGTTATACATCTTTATATGTCCCTAAAGGTTCCATTTCAAAATCGTCTGGAAAACTTATTTTTGTTGGTGTTTTGATTGGTTAAAGCATTTCTAACTTCTCCTTGGTAGCTGAGAGAATGGTATCCAAAATGCTCCCAAGTCTACCATAACATATTTGACTTTTTGGTCATTCAAATGCACATTTATCAACAAAGGGTTGCTCTTCCAATTCTAATTTTCGGATAGCTAGTTAACCTTCTTTTGTTTGTTCCAATACTTTCCCCGTTGCTTCAGTTTAACCATCAGATATTTTTGTCTGGCCAAGAATGCTAGGTCTTTTAGCATTCTAACTTCTTTGGAAAAATAAGCCACTAATTCTTGATGTTGTTTTTGTAATATTATTTGTTTTGCGTACTCTACCATTGTCATTTTGGTTCTTATTACACCATAAGTATTTTGATTCTTTTTTTTTTTGTTTCCGGGGCTATCTTCCTTATACCCTCCTTATGCTAGTTGCTTTTGTTTGTTTCTATTGGTGTCAGTGCCTTGTATAGTCATCACATTTTCTTTCTTCTTCCTTTTGGATTTCTCATTTTTCTTGTTCTCCATTGTTAGCTCTTCTTTAGAGTGCTCTGCAGTCAAGGTATTTGAGGACCATGACAACCTATGTTCTTTTTTGTGGTACCCTCTAGATAAACCTTGCATCTCTTTGTATCTCATCACTTCAAGAATGTTGACTAGCATTAGGATAAAACATTCTAACATTCTCACATATGAATGAATATATCATGATTCTCCTGAACACAAAATACACATTTTCTTTGGCCTAGCATTTTGAGGCAAAATGTTCTACTTTCTGACAAATAATTTTTTTTATGTTATCTCTTCTATTGTTTCTTCCTCTTCCTCTACCTCCTCAATAGCTTGATTGTCTATTGTCATCCAATATCCTTTCTTTTGATTGACATTCATTACACATGCATTTCGATTATCTTTCTAGGGTGGGATTTGAGATCCAGTATCATTTTCATCTATATTATACGTGATTGTAAGAATACTGGTTTCCTTTATTTCCTCCATTGGACTGCGGGTTTTTCATTGAGGCATTCTTTTGTTAGGTGAATGTATCACTCCTTGCAGATGCACAATACATTGAATTAGGTCTAACTAATTCATGTGTACCAAGTATCTTATCTACCTAGTCCTTTGGGCATTCATTCTAGATGTGTCCTTTATTATAGTAAGTGCACCAAATTTCTTTTAGTTTTCTTAGGTTAATTGGATCTGATCTCTTATTATTGCACCACCAATTTCTACACTTTTAGTAGTAGGTCTTTAAGGACTTTTGTGGTTATGCCCTTTTCTAGTCTCCTCCATGGTTGAGATTCAATTTAGTATTCCATAGCTATCAAATTAGTGTATTTGTAAAATTTCTTCCATCCAATTCGACCTTGATGTCTTTTTGCAATTCAGAAATGAACCACTTTTTATCTTTTGCTTCTCTATTAGAGGTTATTTTAATTTCTTGCATACCTCATGAAATCTCTTGTCATGTCTTTTTCCTAATCGAGTTTCTCCTTGTACTAGGTTTCTCATTCGACTTACACTTTCAACTAGTGTCTCTAGAGTTGCAAAATTAGCTAAGAATTCTAATTTTACTTCATCCTAAGTGGCTGCATATTATGGATAGTTTTTCATATGCCATTTTAGTTCTTTTCTTAGAGATTCAATAGAATCTACTAGTATATCCTTGTCTATTTCTTTTTCCAAAATTTCTCATAAGGGCTTCTGTGGTATTTGTGCCAAAGATTGGCATTTTTATTGTTGGTTCCATTGTTTTTCATTTTTGTCTCGGTTTACTATCTCATGTCACTTTTGGCTCTTGTTCCTATCTCATTTCCTATTTGGGCATGGTTTTCTTTGTTTTCATCTCTGTGTTAATATTAGGCTTGCTTTCTCTTCCTTTATCTCTCTCAAGTTTTATACCAAAGTACTCTTCACCTAGTATTTTTCTCCAAGAAGTATCTTTCTTTCTTTCTTTTTGTTGCGTTTCTACAACAATTCTATCTCTTTTAGACCTTAAGGGGGATGCGATGAAATGTAACTAATTGAATGTTTGACAATGTTAAGTTGAAGATAATGCAAGACATTAAATCAGTTAATGTATTGTATTGTCATTGATGTCAACTTGATATCATCTATACGGTCATGTACATAATGCCAAAGACTTCAGAAAACCAAAGGAACAAAGGTTATGCTTTCAACAATGGATAGAAGTCAAGTATTCACTAAGTGACAAACAACACAGACGGAGTGCACACCATCGGTCAAAGCAAAGAAGAACAGTCACGGTGATACCCGACGATCAGAAGCATAATGTTGCCCGACGAAGTAAAACCACAGTGATGCCCGACGAGCAAAGTCAGAAGGTTGCCTGACGAGTAAAATTCCAATGATGCCTGACGGATGGAGACCATGAAGCTAACTGGAGTCTCACTGACAGAACTATCAGTTGTCACCGACGACTAACTGCAGTAGTGACCGACGGAACAGAGAGTTCAGAAAATGACAAAATATCTAGCTGACAGAGCTAAAAATAGACTTAACTGGTTGTCTACTTTGTTTTATTCGACCAGAGATAAGTGATTGATTTAAAGATGATTTGTACAGTTGGCAAGAAGATATCTACGAGACAAATCAAGAGTTATGCTTTAAATCTAATTGGCTGGATTTTTTATCACGTGAAGAATCAAGAATCAAGAAACAATGAATATTATGTCTATATAAGAGACAAGCTTAATTCATTTACGAATGGGATTAATGGGAGTGAATAGAAAGAGGATGATGAAAAGAAATTGATGAAGAACAACTTCATGCAGTACTGATCAAACAAGCTGAAGGAAGAGCTAAGGAATTCTGCAGACACCGACAAACAGTGAGCATAACATCACAAAGTATAAAGTATGGAGCCCAAGGATTGAATTGATACATTGGTCAGAGAGGTAATGTACTTAAATATATTTGAAAATCTGCAATTCAAAGTTGCAATATGAACAGGTCATAGTGTTTCAATTCAACCATTGAAGCATCAAGTCTCTTAACCAAGCTGGACTTAACAATCTTCTATATATTGAGGTACATCTCAAGGAGTGCCAAAAAGGTTGATTCATGAAAGTAGCATTGGACTTGCCCGATACCTATTGACAGTCTAAGACAGAGGCTGATTCAAGGATGGTAGCAATAGATGCTCGATACTAAGTGACAACCTCTATGTATAAAATCCTCTAGCAAGGTCACACTTAATAGTGTGTTTGTAACTTTTAACAGGGTTGGCTCCTAACAGGGCTCACTTTAGAAGAGTGAAAATTTGGGGTACCGGTCCCAGTGGTTTTTCCCTTAATAGGGTTTTCATGTTAAAATTCATGTGTTATGTGTGTATGATTCATTTCTTTACTGTTTTGCATCTTACATAGCTAACTCTGGATTGATCGGTATACTCTGCTTATTTATTGAGTTTCGGTAAATAGTTATACTGCTTATCGGTAATCAAGAAAGAATAAGGATTGACAAAGAAAACTGACAGACAGTTAATCATTAGTAGTATTTCATGGCATGCATCTTGTAGGGACATAATAATATGAGGTTTAAAGATTGGTGGTTAAGTTTGAAGGATAAATTATTAAGGCCACTGATTCACCCCCCCTCTCAGTTATTACTAACAATTGGTATCAGAGCTTGTGTGCTTAGAAAGGAAGGTTTTAAGTGTATGCACCCTAAAATGGTCACCTAGACTGTGGGCCCCATTTATTATTTTATCATTTTATCAAATTTCTGAATCAATGCTTTGCAACATTTTTAATTCAAATCAATTTCCTTGATCAAATTGTAATTAATTCAATTATTCAATTGTTTCAATATTCCTAAGGTTTGATCATTTTTATTTAATTAAAAGATTTAATCTCCCTTTTAATTGAATAAAATTTATCTTATTTAATTTAATTTAATTCCTCCCATTTAATTAAATAAAATTCTTCTAATTTATTTAATTATAAAGAAAACCCCTCTTTTAATTAAATAAATAAAAATCCCCACTTAAAGCACTTTATTTGATGAAAAATGAAATAAATTAAATGAAAATTAAATAAAAATCCCTTTTTCATCACACCTTCCTAAGTGGTGGGTTTTTGCCTCTTAATCTCAACCATTGATTATTTCTTTTTGCCTCTTAATCTCAACCGTTCACTTTCCTATATATGGAAATCTCTCATTGTCATTTGATAATCATCAATGAATCAATGAATCATCAATCATCAATCAATCATCTTTTTCATAGTATTGTTATGCTGCAGGTTTGGAGAGCAATTTTGGAGGAGGATTTGAGCACTTGAGCTTGGATATTGCAACTTCTCTCTTCTTGTCTACTTCTTGCATCCATGGCTATTCA
>MU227238.1:576186-590207 GCA_018584345.1 Thuja plicata | reverse complement strand
GACATTAAATTGATTAAAAGAATTATGCCAAACAGTAACAGGGTCGTTTGGACATAACTCGAGAGTATGATCACACTTAGGGCAAATAGGGTCTATAGTTGCGACAGACCAAAATTAGGTGGTTACAAGTTAATCATTAGTATTTCATGGCATGCATCTTGTAGGGACATAATAATCTGAGGTATAAAGATTGGTGGTTAAGTTTGAAGTATTAATTATTGAGGCCACTGATTCACACCCCCTCTCAGTTATTACTAACAGGATGGGTCCTGGTCTAGAGGTTTTTAGTCTTTGCAACAACTCTTTCTTTTTGTAAACAATATTTGATTAGATAATGACCCAATTTATTCACCCAAGCTTAAACTAACTTCTTTTCAACTTTCTTCTTGTTCCTTGAATTGACTCATACTTTTATTAACCTTTCTTTGAAAATAGTCATCTTTCAAGGATATAACCTTAGTCAAAGTGTTTAGAAACTTTGTAAACCTCTCGTCTACCTTAATTGTTATATTAACTAAATCTAATTTTTTAAGGGTTTAGGGAAGGTTCGAACAGGGTAGGAGCCTTCACACTACAACTTTACGCAGCTGTAAGATTTTAATTTGATGATTGTTTATGCTCTTCTCAAATCTACTTGACAACCTTACAATTCATTTTAGTAACAAATTCATACTCTATGGAGTTTTCTCCTATTTTTTGCTCTCTTTTCGTCTTGTTCTAGTAGCACCCACGTTGGCACACTTAGTAACACCCCCAATGACATGATCTAACCTCGATAATGTTGTCACTTGCGTTCTTTTTCATTGTCTCTCCTCTTTATAAGTCAATTTCCTCCTTAATTTCTTGTCTCCTTTGTCCATGGGCATTTTAACTTTGGTGTTACATTAATCCTTAATAATTTACCATGATGATTATCCATAGTCACATCCTTTCAAAGGTCTCTTTGGACCTTCCCCTTTCCATTTCCATTCCCTTGGCACCTAAATCCATCTCATCGGGTAGACGTCAAGATAGAAGAATTGGTTTTAATTATATAGGGTTCATTATTTGGTTTTTGTTTCTAGATGAAACCAATGTTAGCAAGAAATATGATGGATGTAGATTGAAGTTCTTTGTTAAAGTTTGGAATCACTGCAAATGTAATAACACTCTATATTTTCCATGTTTTTCAAATGCAATGATCTTTCTAGCATTTACATTGAGGATGAGGCAAGGAGAGACATGTCCTTTCATGAGACATGTCTATTCATTATTATGTGATTAATATAAGGATGACTGATTATGTAACTACATAAATAAATAAATAAATAAACACACACACACACACAATATCTCCAAATAATTATTATATTAATTTATCCTAATATATATATATATATATATATATATATATATATCACACACATAATAGTCTCATAGGATTTATCCGACAAAAGCTACAAAATATCAATACTCCCTCTTAGCTACGGAGAATAAACACAGGATATGATATTACCTCAGTGTAATATCAAGAATGACATGTTTAAGAATATCTTTGATCAGAATATATTCACCATTAGATATCAAGAGTAATGACTTCAATATATTAAGTCACATGATATTCACCAAGTACTCAAAATGTCCATAAGGTATGTGCACATGTATCCTCAATGATACTTACCATAGGAACATTATATTCATGGTCTGTTTAAGGAAATTAATCCATCATGGAAGATATAATCTATCATGATTTTCTTAGACATCAACCATATGATATCTATCATGCTAGAAGGTTAGACTATTATAAGTTCACCACCTTACTATAGTTAAAAGAAAACCACAAAGTTATGTAGTAACTCACATGACATCCACCATGCCTCAGCGTAGAGGGTGGAAACATGATATTTCACCTCGAATTTCTCTCATAGAGAAGAACTCATTGAGAAAATATCAATATGTTGATCTTTTCATCCAAGATTTCTTATAACGAACTGTCAGACTTCCTCTAAATTTGATATCAATCTTCTGAGCTCCTCATCCAAAGTTACCTCTGAAGAGTCAGTCTCCCTCTGAATCTGATATTAGTCTTCTTTTTCCTGTAAGAGAATCTCCTGAAAAGATCAAGACAAATATGATGAACTATAACTGATTGAATATTTGAAGATGTTAAGTTGATGATTATGCAAGGCATTATATCAGTTAATGTATTGTATTGTCATTGATGTCAACTTGATATAATCTGTATGGTCATGGACATATTTCCAAAGAATTCAAAGAACCGATGAATCAAAGGCTATGCTTTAAGTAATGCATATAAGTCAATTATTCACTAAGTGATTGTATACACCAACGGAGTGCACACCGAAAGTCAGAGTAAAAGAGAAAAGTCACAGTGTTACCCGAAGAGAAAATACACAACATTACTGACGAGTAAAGTCACAGTGTTGCCCGACGAGCAAAGAACATTGTAACCCAACGGACATAATTACAGTGTTTCCCGATGGAAAAGACAAGGACGGAGATCCCGATGACAACTGAAGTCACACCGACAGAACAATCAGTTATCACCGATGACTAACTAAAGTGTTGATCGACAAAACATAGAGTTTAGAAATGACAAAATGCTTAGCTGTCAAGAGCTATAAATAGACTTAACTGATACTTATCATTATTTTAATCGACCAGATAAAGCTAAGGATAAGTAATGGATTTAAAGCTGCTTTGTCTAGTTGGCAAGAAGATCTCTTTGAGATAAAACTAGAGTTTGCTTTAAATCTAATTGGCAAGAATTGTGGATCACGCCAAGAATCAAGAAAGCCAAGAAATGGTGAATCATGTCTATAAAGAGACAAACCCAATTCATTAAGAATTGTGTGGGGTGAAGATAAAAGAGGGAAGATGCTAAAGAAATTTTGAAGGAGAAGAAAGTCTTCATTCAGAGCCGATCAACAAGTTGAGAAAAGAGCTAGATTCTACAGACACCGATGAACAATGAAACAACATCACAGAGTAGAACTATGGAGCAAAGGTATTGAATTGATTATATTGATCAGAGAGGTAAAGAACTTACAATAGATCTGCAAATTTTCAATTCAAGTTGTATGTGTGAATAGATCATTTAGTGTTTCAGTTTAACCATTGAAGCATCAAGTCTCTTAACCGAGCAGGACTTAAAAGTATTTTGTAATTGAGATACATCCCAAGGAGTATCAAAAAATTTGATCATAGAAAGTAGCATTGGATATGCCTGATACCTATTGATAGGCCAAGTGAGTGTTTGATCATGGATGGTAGCATTAGATTCCAGATAGTAGGTGACAAACTATCTTTTAAATCCTCTAACAAGGTCACACCTAATAGTGTGTTTGTAACCTTTAACAGGTTTGGCTCTTAACCAAGCTCACTTCATAAGAGTGAAAATTTGGGGTACCAGTCCTAGTAGTTTTTCCCTTAACATGGTTTCCACGTTAAAAATTCATGTGCTATCTGTTTATGTTTCATTAATTTACTGTTTTACATTTCACATATGCAATTATAGATTATCGGTATACTCTAGCTATTTACTGTGTTTCGGTAAATGAAAGACTGCTTATCGGTAAACATACAGAAGAAGGATTTACAAATCTATCCAAAAAGTAGTAAATTAGTTATAAGTATTTCAAGGCATACATCTTGTAGGACTAAGTATAACCAGAGGCTTAAAAGTGGTAATAAATTTTAAGGGTTGATTTAAGGATTTATTTTTGAGGTCATTGATTCACCCCCCTCTCAGTTATTACTAACAATTGGTATCATAGCTTGTGTTCTTAGAAGGAAGGTTTCAAGACCTAAGGTAAAAATCACAAGATGAACATACGAGATGTGCCCAAGTTGAACAAAGACAACTTTGCTTTATGGCAGAGCAGAATAAGACTCCTCTTATCAGGTATTGGAAATGATGTTACTCAATACTTAGATACTGAATATGTGTTTCCCATAGGAGCACCCACAGTTGAAAAAATGAGAGAGAAGCATGAGCACAACTACATGATGATAGAGCTTGCTTCCTCACTCCCCGATGCTGAATTTGAAGATGTCAAAACCTGCAAGACTGCAAAGCAGATGTGGGACAAATTGATGCTTGTACATGGTGGTGACAAGAATGTTTTGAGAGCCAAGGCAGAAATCCTTAGAGGAAAGTTTGATGATATCAAAATGAAAGAAGGTGAAAACATCACACAATACAACACAAGAATAAAAGAGTTAGTCAATGCTATCTGAGGAGTTGGAGGTGTACTAGAAGAAGATACAATGATAAGTAAAATTTTAAGAACCTTACTGCCTACTTATGCTATTAGAGTATCTGCCATACAAGAAATGAGAGCAATAGAAAATATCAATGTTACACTAGATAGTTTGATTGGAAGACTGATTTCATTTGAGATGAACAACTTTGATAATAGTGTCTTACCAAACATAGAGTCTGCATTTAAGTCTTCTTTAAGAATAAGTAAATCAAGTCATAAACACACTATGAGAAAAGATAGTGATAGTGAAAGTGAAGAAGAAGATCTTGATGAAATTGAAGCACTTATAGCTCGAAGAATGCAGAGAGGCAAAGGTAAATTACCACTTGTTTGTTTTAATTGCAAAGAGATTGGACACTTTGCTGCAAGGTGTCCTAATAGAAGAAAAGATGACAGAAGTAATGAAAGGTCATTTGAAAAGAAGTATGACAGAGGTGATTACAGAAGAAACCGACAATCAGAAAGAAGAGATACCCGAGACTACAAGGATAAAGGAAAGAAGACCAGTTACCTAGAAAAATGCAAAAATGATGACATTGACACCGAATTTGATGAAGACATCAATATGGTGTTTGTGGCAGTAAAAGATGATTCAAATGATGATGAAGAAAGGTATGTAGAAACTGCACTCATATCTAAAGTTAGTAAAAATGATGTCTGGATCATAGATAGTAGCTGCACTCACCATATGACCAGTGACAAATTTTTTTTTGAGACTTTTGAATATTATAATGGTGGATCAATAAGAATGGGTAATGACACACCTTTTCCAGTTGAAGGTAGAGCAACTATAATGTTAAATAACTTGATAAAATGTGAAAATGCTTATTGGGTAAAAGGATTGAATTATAATCTGTTGAGTGTTTCTCAGTTGAATAATTTAGGTCATAGAGTAGCATTTGAAAATAAGAAAGCAAAGATCTTTAATGAATGAAAAAATCTGATTGGTACCGATGAGCAGACAAAATGTGACTTATTCTATCTAAATTATACTGACACCACTTGCTTAATGGATAGAAATGAAGACATATGGTTGTGGCACAAGAAATGTAAGAGGTTTACCGATGATGGTTAAGCCCGATAATATCATGTGTAAGAATTTTCAAAAAGGTAAGATGACAAAGTCTAGTTTCAAAAGCAAAACCCATACATCTGATGCCATTCTAGAATTAGTCCATACTGACCTATGTGGACCCATGAGGACAAAGAGTTATTATGGTGATATATATTATATTCTCTTTGTTGATGATTACTCTAGAATGATGATAGTAACGTTTCTAAAAGATAAATCTGAAGCATTCAAGATGTTTAAATGGTACAAAGCAATGGTAGAGAAACAAAGTGGTAAATAATTGAAATGCTTAAGATCAGTTAGATGAATTCACTAACTTTTGTAATGAGCATGGAATCAAAAGACAAGTCTCTGCACCGAGAACACCAAAACAAAATGGAATTGCTGAACAAAGGAACAAATCCATAGTTGATTGTGCAAGGACACTGATGATAGAGAAAGGCATCACCAAATCTTCTGGAGGGAAGCTGGCAGTACTATTGTTTACACACTGAACAAAGTACAATTAAAGAAAGCACAAAAAAGACACCTTATGAGATATGACATGGACACACACCCAATGTGAGTTATTTCAAAATTTTTGGTAGTCAATGTTATATCTTAAAGGATGATAGAAATGGAAAACTTGACTCCAAGAGTGATGAAGGAATCTTTTTAGGGTATTACACCAAGAGAAAGGCTTATAAATGTCTAAATAAAGCCTCTAACAAAATTGTTGAAAGTGCAAATGTAAATATAGATGAATTTGCAGAGAAGAATGAAAAGGAAAGCACAAAAGAACTAGAGGACTATAAAAGGTTTGTATACAATGAAGAACCTGAAACTCTACCCGACCAACAATGTAGAGCTCCCGAGCAACAGATCATTGCACCCGAGCATCAGGTTGCAAATACCGATGATCAAGATTTTTCTCAAAATGATGCACAAAGTGATAAAGAACAAAATGAAGGACAAAATGATGATCAAGATGATAGACAAAGAGCTGAACCTGTACTTGCCAGATATGTTAGAAGGAACCATCCATAAAACTAGATCATTAGAGACAAGAAGGCTGGTATGAGAACCATAAGTAACTCTCTAAATACAAGATGTATTATTTGTGATTATGAGCCAAAATCTGTCAATGCTGCACTTGTTAATGATGAATGAATTAGTGCTATGAATGAGGAAATTGAGCATATAGAGAAAAACAAGACATGAAAACTTGTACCAAGACCAGATGACAAGAATGTCATCGGTACAAAATGGATATTCAGGAATAAATTAAATGAGAATGGAGAAGTCACCAAAAATAAAGCAAGAATAGTATGCAAGGGGTATGCACAAGAAGAAGGGATTGACTATGGAGAGACCTTTGCACCTGTTTCTAGGATAGAAGGAGTAAGAATATTTCTTGCTTATGCTGCATGTAAAGGCTTCAAGGTATATCAAATGGATTCAAGTCTGCATTCCTAAATGAAATACTTGAAGAAGAGGTATACATTGAACAACCAGAAGGGTTTGTTGATCCATAAAAGAGGGACATGGTATTTAGACTACACAAAACCCTGTATGGATTGAAACAAGCACCCCGAGCTTGGTATGAAAGAATTCATTCCTATCTCATAAGTATTGGATTTGTAAGGACTAGTGAAAATAGTAATCTTTATTTGAAGGAAGATACTGATGCTAACATTTTGATTACGGAGATATTTGTTGATGACATCATATTTGGAGGCAATGATATGCTATGCAAATCATTTTCAAATGAAATGAGCAAAGAGTTTGAGATGTCTATGTTTGGAGAGATCAAGTTCTTTCTTGGTTTGCAGATCATGCAACAAGATGAAGGTATTTTCATTACACAATCAAAATACATCAAGGAAGTGGTGAAAATATTCAAGATGGAAGAGTCCAAACCAGTTGGAACACCGATGACAACTGGATGTAAGCTGACAAAGGAGGGCAAGTCATTAGAGGTAAATTAGACTTTGTACAGATCAATGATTGCAAAACTCATGTATGTTGTACATACTAGACTAGATATTGCACATGCCGTAGGAATAGTTGCTAGATTTTTTGCTAATCCCAGAGAATCACATGACTGCTGTGAAAATAATTCTAAGATATTTGAAGAATACCGAGGAATATGGCTTATGGTATAGAAGAGAAGGAAAATTTGAACTTAAGGTCTTTATCGACGCTGATTGGGCTGGAAATATTGATGACCGGAAGAGAACAACTAGAGGAGAATTATTTATGGGTGACAAACTTGTCACATGGATCAGCAAGAAGCAAGGATGCATCTCTCAATCTAATGCATAAGCAGAGTATGTTGTTGCTGCTGCAAACTGCTCAAATATTGCATGGATCAAACAGTTACTGGAAGGTATGCATATGAAAATTCTTGAACCATTAATTATCTATTGTGATAATACAAGTGTAATAAACATTTCTAAGAATCCAGTCATGCATGCTAAAACAAAGCATATTGTCATCAAGTATCATTATTTAAGAGAACAAGTTCAAGCAAAAGAGGTGATACTTGAGTATGTGCAATCAAAAGAAAAATATGTGCAATCAAAAGAAAAATTGGCCGATATCTTCACCAAGCCACTGCCCAAGGATGCATTTGAGTACTTGAGAAAGAGACTAGGGGTCATACCCTTGTCTACTGATAAGTAAGATGACTAGAAGGCTGCATCAACCTATATATTATCAGAATATTATTCATGTTGATGTAAGCAGAGAGATGGACTTCAAAGATAAATCTATACACATCAAGGTATTTATCTACTCCGAGCACCAGAGTTGTTGTATTGCCTGTGGATTGGGAAATTGAAGGAATATATTATGGATAGAAAGGATTTGTTTGACATTACTTTAAAAAATATTTGTTTGGCATTGCTGTCAAAGGGAGAGATTATATCCATTATCACTCAATTATCACTCAATCATTTTAGAGAGAGGTGATATCCATGGGAGAGACTATTCATCAGGGAGAGATTATATATCCAAAGGGAGAGATGCAACAAGAAAGGTAGAGTACATAAAAAGAGAAAGAATTGCTGACAAGAGACATCAAAGAAAAGAGAACAGTGAAAGGGAGAGAGTTTGACACAGGAGGAGAACACATCACATAAGAGAAAGAAAGATTCTACATCTATACAGTAAAGGGATTGAAGATAGAAAGAAAGATGCAAGAATAAAATCTAAGCTTATATGAACTTACTGAGGACCAGATATTTGTATCGGTTAAAGTATATAAGATTGGTAGTTTGATGAACTTCAAATGTTATATTTATATTGTATTAGCAGTAATATAGTGTGATAATGTAGTGTGTTTCCATCAATGCCAAAGGGAGAGATTGATGAACTATAACTGATTGAATGTTTGAAGATGTTAAGTTGATGATCATGCAAGACATTAAATCAATTAATGTATTGTATTGTCATTGGTGTCAACTTGATATAATCTGTATGGTCATGGACATACTGCCAAAGACTTCAAAGAACTGATGAATCAAAGGCTATGCTTTCAGTAATGTATATAAGTCAAGTATTCACTAAGTGACTGTCTACATCGACAGAGTGCACACCGATGGTCAGAGTAAAAGAGAAAAGTCACAGTGTTACCTAACGAGCAAATGCACAACATTACCGATGAGTAAAGTCACAGTGTTTCCCGATGAGCGAAGTACAGTGTAACCCGACAGACAGAATTACATTGTTGCTTGACGAAAAAGACAAGGATGGAGATCCCAATGAAAACTAAAGTCACACCGACTGGACAATCAGTTATCAATGATGACTAACTAAAGTGTTAACCGACAAAACAGAGAGTTCAGAAATGAAAAAAATGCTTAGCTGTCAAGAGCTATAAATAGACTTAATTGATACTTATCATTGTTTTAATCGAACAGACAAAGCCAAGGATAAGTAATGGATTTAAAGTTGCTTTGTCCAGTTGAAAAGAAGATCTCTTTGAGATAAAACTAAAGTTTTATTTAAATCTTATTAGCGAGAATTGTGGATCACGTGAAGAATCAAGAAATCCAAGAAACGGTGAATCATGTCTATAAAAAGACAAACCCAATTCATTACGAATTGTGTGGGGTGAAGAGAAAATAGGGAAGATGCTAAATAAATTCTGAAGGAGAAGAAAGTCTTCATTTAGAGCTGAGCAACAAGCTGAGGAAAGAGATAGATTCTGCAGACACCAATGAACAATGAAACAACATCACAGAGCAGAACAGTGTGGAGCATGATGACATTAATTTTTCCGTTAGTACACTTAGTGAAAAACATTGACAGAGATCATCGGTACAAGCATTACCGGCGGACAGTGAGCATACCCGACGGAATAAAAGGTCACAAGAAAATGCTAAGTATGAAATTGACCGACAAACACTGACAAGTGTTGCACCGACGAAGTGAACAGGACATCACTGACGGGTCAATAACATAACATGGAGATCATCACCGATGATACAGTTTTAAGAACAAAACTGACAGAGTAGAAAAGGCATACCTGATGACCAGTTCAAGAAAGGAACACTGACGACAAAGAAAACTAACTGTCAGATCCGACAGTCAGTTAGAGAACCCGCAAATAGTGGATCTGAGTTTTACACGTCAGATAAAGCACTGTAATTCTATTTATAGAGTTTTAATTTGTTTTAAATCACAACTTGAGGTTTAAGAAAGTTTTATGTAAATGTTTTAAAGCATCCTAACAGATCTAAAACATATCTAACTAAAGATCAAGGTCAAGTTGTAAACCTTGGATCTAGAGTTAACTTGCGAAGCGAGAATCAAGAATTGAGCCAAAAATCTAGTATAAATAGATGTTCAATCAATTGTGTGTTATGAATTCATTATTGTTGATAGCCACGAAGAGCATCTAAGGAGCAGAAGGCAGAATTCATGTAAAGTTCAAAAATAGATCATATCAGTTGTCAAGAACACACAGAGGCTACCGACAAGAAGACAAAGGTATTATTCAATCATGGAAAGATGATTACTCATAAATAGGAAGATTTATAGAATATGTTATAAGAAATTAGAGATTGCATACATCATCATATCAAAGACTTATGTAGTTGCATTCTAACAAATGCATCACATCTAAAATCCTTTTGTAGAAGGTGGACTTAACCGTTCTTTACAAATCTCTTAACAGAGTGCACACTTAAAAGTGTCGCTAAAGCTTCAAATGAAGTAGATCTTAACAGGTCTCCACTGTAATACTCCTAATAGGGTAGGTCATTAGAAGTGACCAATTGTAAGCCTTAACCTGCCCCTTCTTATCTGAAGATAGTGAATTTTTGTGTGTAACAATCCCCAACGCAGTTTTTACTTCCTAACAGGAGTTTTCTGCGATATCATATCTTGTGTCATGTGTTATGTATTTTCATGAATGTTTCTTCTATGGTTACATATTAAAGAACTTATGATATGATTGCATATACATAGAGAAAGATGAACAGTTAGATAAGATAATTTACAAACTGATGATTAAGGTTTAATGGGCTAACCAAGAAAAGTTTTAGAGGTACTGATTCACCCCTCCCCTCTTAGTACATCATTCCAATATAATTCCAACAATTGGTATCAGAGCTAAGCCTCTTTCTTGAATAGCTTAAATACTTAAGAGAAAAGATTAGAGAAATGGAAAAGTACAGACTGGACAAGACTATTGAGAATGAGCAGTTACAGATGCAAATAAACTATGAGCAGTATAAAGAGGCGAGAATCAACTTAAGAAAACTTCTTGATGAAAGAAAGGATATGGAAACTAGGCTGAATGAGAAAGACTACAAAGAATTAGAAATACTAGATTACTTTAATACAATAGAATCATCAACAAGCAAAGCTTCAGACACATCAGTAGAAGAAATTACAAGTCTACAAGAGGTCAATCTACATCTGACGGATCAAATCAAGATGCTGCAAATCGGTCAAGAAACTCAAATGGTGAAAATGATTGATGTCATGAATGATGCAAGAAAAGCTGAAAATGAAAGAACACTAGCCATTGATGATAGGAGGAAAATAAAAGAGAAGCTACAAGAGAAAGAATCAGAGATTCAAAGACTTACTGAGCATCACCATGAGTTTACCAACTAGATTATTCTTATGAGTCAAGAAACAAACATATTAAATACAAAACTCATTGAAAAAATATAGATCATTGGTGAGCTAAGAGAAGAGAATGAAAAATTGAAGCATGAAATCAAAGTCCAGAATCAACACAACGAATTGATAAAAAAGGCTGAAGATAGCAACAAAAAGATGGATGATTTTCTTGATGGACAAAGAAGAGTTAACAATAAAAGGTAACTTAGATGATGATATAAATGATGAATCATGGTTAGACAACATTGTCAATACCACTACAGGAAAAGACCCAGTAGCAGAAGTACAAAAAGATGAAGACATAAATATTGCAAAATGCAATACCGATGGACATGATACAACTATTGACACTGCAACAGTCAACACACCTACAAACATGAATATATTAATAGATGCTATTGATATTCAATCAAGTTAGGACAAATCATCTAAGAAAGATGATAATATACCCAAGGATATGGGTACTGATGACAAAGATGCATCCAAACCTCAAAAGGATACAGATACAGAAATGAAAGATGCAACCAACAATCAACAAGAAGTGCCAAAAGAACAAAACAAAGAAGCTGATAACAAAATAGATGATACACTGAGAAAGGGTGAAGAAAAAGATAAAAGTGAAGGAGTCAAGTAGGATGAAGGAATAAAAATTAAAGAAGATATATCTATTGATACACCTAAGGCAAATGAGGAGACATCTTCACCAAACCAGCCGATGGACTCAGAACAGATACAAAAGGATGCTTCATCTTCTCGACCCTCACCTACCAAGTCAACCCAATCTCAAGCTTTACAAATGGTAGTACATCAATCTGCCACCCAACCAAATAAGAAGACCAAAGAAGAAGAAGAAGAAGAAAACATTGAAGAAAGACATTTTGGCTGTTACACTGGATGAAGTAATAGAAGTCCCAAACTGGGATATTACCACTTTAGATAGTGATAAACTTCAATAGTTTGGAGTGCTATGTCAAAGGAAAGCCATTCAAAAGAAAATGATACAGGAACACAGGGAAACAATGTCACTTGACAAGGCAAGAGACATTCTCCAACAACTTGTTCCTGAGGTAAAACTTGAACAAAATGCTACAGTTAAGGAACAAATAGCTGTTCTTACCGATGCAATCACAAACCAGAATATAGATGTAGAACAAGCTATGGAAGAACAAGAAGAAAAGAAGTATCAATACAAGTTAATTGATAAAATCAACCAAGAAGTGGCACTAAACAAGGTAAGTCTCTCTGTACTAACTGATCAATTAGAGCCAATGATTGCTGAAGCAATTACCTTAGTTCAAAATATTTGCACACTTGAAAATTTTACAAAAGAAAATAGTGACAAGTTAGCAGAGATAGATTCTAATGTCACAGCAAGTGCACAAAGCCTAACCTCAAATGTAGACAATATCAAGGCGCATCATGACGAGGTCATTGAGGCTAACATGCTAAGGAAAGAAATATGGGATGCTAAAACACAACTAAGAGGTGAGATTACAGAACTATAGACACACATTTTGCCTAATCTTACTATTCTACAACAACATATTTTTGAAGCAAGAAACCTTATTGCAACCCCAGAGATGTCTGTAGTAGACAACATCTATTATATACATGTAAGGATATCACTTGAGCACATGGCTCTAGAAATGCTAAAGGATAAATGAGAAAAGATGATGGAGGAGATCAAGTCCTCACATTCACACCTTTTTGACAAGATGTAAGTACCTTTGCCTTTATTATCAAAAAAGGAGGAATAGAAAGGAAATGTATATTGTATGTATAGGAAGAGCTGATATGTAAAGATAGTTATGTACAATATATCCAAAAAAAAAGGGGAAAAATAAAAGTACATAAGGATATGTATATATACTTACACTTAATGGCATATACATAGGGGGAGTCATTCAAATGACTAAGGAAGAAGTATACACAGGTGTACATACTAATACACTCAGTATGTTGCACATATCATATTTTTGATACTAATGTCAAAGGGGGAGATTGATGACATTAATTTTTCCATTAGTACACTTAGTGAAAAACAATGACAGAGATCATCGGTACAAGCATTACCAGCGGATAGCGAGCATACCCGACAGAACAAAATGTCATGAGAAAATGCTAAGTATGGAATTGACCAACAAACACTGACAAGTGTTGCACTGATGAAGTGAAGAGGACATCACTGACGGGTCAATAACATAACATGGAGATCATCACCGATGATATAGTTTTAAGAACAAAACCGACAGAGCAGAAAAGGCATACCCGATGACTAGCTCAAGAAAGGCACACTGACGGTAAAGAAAATTGACCGTCAGAACCGACAGTAAGTTAGAGAACCCGCAAATAGTGGATCTGAGTTTTACACATCAGATAAAGCACTATAATTCTATTTATAGAGTTTTAATTTGTTTTAAATCATAACTTGAGGGTCAAACAAGTTTTATGTAAATGTTTTAAAGCATCCTAATGGATCTAAAACATATCTAACTAAAGATCAAGGTCAAGTTGTAAACCTTGGATCTAGAGTTAACTTGCAAAGCGTGAATCAAGAATTGAGCCAA
>MU227238.1:562177-576136 GCA_018584345.1 Thuja plicata | reverse complement strand
AGTTTTATGTAAATGTTTTAAAGCATCCTAATGGATCTAAAACATATCTAACTAAAGATCAAGGTCAAGTTGTAAACCTTGGATCTAGAGTTAACTTGCAAAGCGTGAATCAAGAATTGAGCCAAAAATCTAGTATAAATAGTTGTTCAATCAATTGTGAGTTATGAATTCATTATTTTTGATAGCCATGAAGAGCATCTAAGGAGAAGAAGGCAGAATTCATGCAAATTTCATAAATACACAGAGGCTACCGACGAGCAGACAAAGGTATTAGTCAATCATGGAAAGATGATTACTCATACATAGGAAGCTTTATTGGATATGTTATCAGAAATTAGAGATTGCATACATCATCAGATCAAAGACTTATGTAGTTGCATTCTAACAAATGCATCACATCTAAAATCTTTTTGTAGAAGGTGGACTTAACCGTTCTTTACAAATCTCTTAACAGAGTGCACACTTAAAAGTGTTGCTAAAGCTTCAAATGAAGTAGATCTTAATAGGTCTCCACTGTAATAATCCTAATAGGGTAGGTCATTAGAAGTGACCAATTGTAAGCCTTAACCGACCCCTTCTTATCTGTAGATAGTGAATTTTTGTGGGTAACAATCCCCACCGCAGTTTTTACTTCCTAACTGGAGTTTTCTGTGATATCATATCTTGTGTCATGTGTTATCTATTTTCATGAATGTTTCTTGTATGGTTACATATTAAAGAACTTATGATATGATTGCATATACATAGAGAAAGATGAACGGTTAGATAAGATAATTTACAAACTGATGATTAAGGGTTAATGGGCTAACCAAGAAAAGTTTTAGAGGTACTGATTCACCCCTCCCCTCTCAGTACATCATTCCAATATAATTCCAACAGAGCAAAGGTATTGAATTGATTATATTGATTAGAGAGGTAATGCACTTACAATAGATCTGAAAATCTGCAATTCAAGTTGTATGTGTGAACAAATCATTTAGTGTTTCAGTTTAACCATTGAAGCATCAAGTCTCTTAACCAAGCAGTACTTAAAGTCTTTTGTAATTGAGATACATCCCAAGGAGTATCAAAAAGTTTGATCATATAAAGTAGCATTGAATATGCCCGATACCTAATGATAGGCCAAGTGAGTGTTTGATCAAGGATGGTAGCATTAGATGCCAGATACTAGGTGACAAACTATCTTTTAAATCCTCTAACAAGGTCACACCTAAGAGTGTGTTTGTAACCTTTAACAGGGTTGGATCTTAACTGAGCTCACTTCAGAAGAGTGAAAATTTGGGGTACCGGTCCCAGTGGTTTTTTCCTTAACAAGGTTTCCACGTTAAAAATCCATGTGTTATGTGTTTATGTTTCATTACTTCACTATTTTACATTTCACATATGCAATTCTGGATTGATTGGTATACTCTAGCTATTTACTATGTTTCAGTAAATGAAAGACTGCTTATCGGTAAACATAGAGAAGAAGGATTTACAAAGCTACCCGACAAGTAGTAAACTGGTTATAAGTATTTCAAGGCATTCATCTTGTAGGACTAAGTATAACCAGAGGCTTAAAAGTGGTAATAAGTTTTAAGGGTTGATTTAAGGATTAATTTTTGAGGCCACTGATTCACCCCCCTCTCAGTTATTACTAACAAAATAGCTCTTATAGTATGTATAGAAATACAAATAAGAGAGATACTATAATGAATAGATAAAGTAATACTCAAGGATAATAAATACTTATCTGCGCATCAACATCCTTGATACAAGTTGCTCCAATGAGGGTCCATATGCAACAAATAACAAAATGTCTATAAAGATTGATTTTTCCTAAGACCCTTGCTCACACCTATCTCTCCTCCTAACACCCTATTGACTTGGTGTTCCCTCACATTCAACAATAGTTTAAATTTCACCATCTAACACTTTGACAGTGCACTCATATCTCTGCAACTTTAAACAAACTACCCTTGACTTAGGCCCCAAAATCTCTACCAACCCATACCAAACTCTTCAAGCACTCCTTTGGCTTCTTAACACTATGCTATAATTCACTCGACCTTATTCTTTGCACTTGGTGTGGAGAAAAGTCTGCAACACAACTTCACTCACTGGATTTCACATAGATGCGTACATAGTCGGTCATAACTTTTGAACCTGACTCTTTCTCTCCAATCTCTCTGGTGAGATTCTTTGCAATTTTATTTATCACCAACATATCCAAAATTCATCAAAATCCAACGGTGTATATGTGAGATATGGTCCCTGTACTAACACTTTATTTAATGAGACAATCACAAAGTCACCATCAACAAACTACTCTCTTCCTCCATTACAAATTGATTACCGTGTTAAAGTTTGGGATCATTGCAAATGTAATAGCACTCTATATTTTCTGTGTTTTCCAAATGCGGCGATCTCTCTAGCATTTATATTGAGGATGAGGCAAGGAGAGACATGTCCCTTCAAGGGACATGTCTAATAATTATTATGTGATTAATATAACGATGATTGATTATGTAACTACACACAAACAATATCTCTGAATCATTATTATATTAATTTCTCCTAAAACTATATATATATATATAATATCACACACACACCCACACACACACACACACAGAACATCAACAATCTTTATCCTAAGAATTTCTTATATTGTAATCTTTTACTTTAGATTCAATCCTATTGATGCAACTAGAAAATGTATCTAGACCTAGGATTAGTTCTAAATTAGAATATTAACACTAGATACAATATAATATACTAGAATAAAAAAGTATTTTGTATTATGTTAAATCATGTATTATATTTGTTGTATCTCCCTATCTACTTCACCAATTACATGTATTTCTCTATATCATTTGTATAATTCGCTATTCCTTCTCTATTCCTTTCTATTCCTTTTTGGTGAATATATCTTCCTAACTACTTATGCTTAGAATAAGGTAACATCCCTAGAATACATTCCATTTTCCAAATCCTACATTCTAGAGTCTTCTTTTCGGTTATATATGTCAGCTCTCAAAATCTTTCTTTTGCTTTGTTTTTTGACCAACACTCAACAAGGGACATCTATATGTGATGGTAATCTTGTTGATGAATTAGAGTCTGTACACATACTTCATTATCCATCCTTCTTAGGTGCTAAATTGTAGGTACAACACATGAAATCAAAATCTCTCGGAGCAATCCTTTGCGATAATTCTTCTTCTTATTTGTTCATGTCCTCATTCTCTACTGGAGTCATTCTTAGCTGCCTTATTTGGTAAACTAGCTCTAGGAATCAAGTCCATTTTCACACTAGAGGCAAACCCTTATAGACATTATTAGACACAAATGTCCTAAAACTCATTCAACTAATCCAAAACGTCAGACAATAACATATATGTTTGTGGTTCATACTTTCCATAATTTATCTTCCATCAACTAAACATATTCTGACACTACTGCGCACCTTTTCATCTGCTTCTTTTAGGAGCTTCAATTTATTACGAACTCCATCCTTTCTCAAGGAATAATTATTAACATGTCCATCATGTACTTGACATTGATAAAATTTCCATAAACTCCCTAACAACATATGACACATCCATACACATAATATTACACAATACCTTATCATGATTAATTTCAATCTTAAACTTTACCAATTATGATTTTTTGACCAAATATTTATGGTCCTTTTACAACCAAGAAATTTTGGATGGTTTCAATTGACTTCTTATCTCTAATGGTAACTTTCTATACATTTCTTCTGAAACAAGGTTATTAGTACCTCCATCAATAATTACATTGCAATTTTTACCTTGACACTTACATCCTGTGCAAAACAAATACTTCCTTTGAGTTGGTTCTTTGTCTTAATTCAACAAGACTCTTATGGTAACAAGAACCTCTCCTCTTTCAACATCTTTGGAATGTGAATACTTTGCATCCTATTCTACATGTACAACTTGGGTATTACCCCCAGGCCTTCTATTTTTCCTCCCTTGATGTTGGAGACATTCATATGCTCTATATCCTTCTCCACATCTGAAACAAGTTTCACATAAGCCTTCTCTTCTAGATCCTCATTGAAATCTTCCTCTTCCTCTTCAATCTCCATTATTTTGGTCACAAGGATGATATATGTTATTTCCCTTCGTTTTTGTTGCTACTAGATTGTTAATTCTTCTAGTGGTCTTCCTTTTGGTATCCATAAGACTGTCTATCTATCTTTCCACTACAACCTCTTCCATTTTTCTTTCTCTCAAATCCCCTGTTCTTCTCTTCTACCTTCAAAGAAAATTGATATGCATCTTCAATGGTAGTCACCTTGTCCAAACTCAACTCTTCTTGAATACTTGAATTCAACCTATTTATGTAATAGACAACTTTGTTCATGTTGGCTTTAGATTGGCCTATTCTAATCAAGACTCGATAGTACTCTTTTTCATTCTTTGACAAAAATTTCAGCTTGCTTCAAACCTTGCATCTTCTTTAGCAAATCAAGCTCATAGAATATGAATGAACCGTCTCTTCAAAATTTCCACAATTTGATTACATCTCATTATTTTCTCATTTCCTCTTCTATTTCTTTCCAACTGAACTTATTTCCACCAAATATTGGCATTCTTTCAATTCGGTCTGTACAAATTTGACCCTCTTAGGATCTTCTATTTATTTAATAATCATAATATTCTTCCATATCGTTGATCCAATTTGTAACTCTTTTAAATTAATATTTCTAGAAAATGTGAAACTTCAATCTTTGCCCTTTTTCCAATTGTGGAATGGTCCTTTAAAGTCTAGCCTCATCATAATCTCTTACCACTTCTTTTTCTTTGAAATATCATCCTTTTCTAGATTCATCCTCACTTTCATCTCTTGCTCTAATATCAACTCCTTTATGCAACTCCTCTTGCAGTGCATGAACTTGTTTATGAAGGGCTTTAAAACCGTCTTTTATCAAAATATTTTTCCACCATAGTTTCTTTGTGGAGAGATTATCTCTCAC
This sequence comes from Thuja plicata, assembly GCA_018584345.1. Lineage (NCBI taxonomy): Eukaryota > Viridiplantae > Streptophyta > Pinopsida > Cupressales > Cupressaceae > Thuja > Thuja plicata. The sequence goes on along the minus strand of MU227238.1, from coordinate 571,146 downwards.
TTTTCTCACAGATCCACAACTATAGTCTTGGTGCAAATTACCTTAAATTTGTCAACTTGTTTGCACTCTTAGGAAGTTATGCTTTGATACCATTTGATGAAGTGTACTCTCCTTTCAAACCCAAACACAAAAAAAATGAAGAAACAAATATAAAATGCAAGAAAGAAACATTTACTTTCTATTATCCCAATGAAATTAAAGTATAACATTTAGAAAATAACATGTTATAGTCACATGAACGTTTTCATTGCAAAAATTTGCAAGTAAGAACCATAATTTGCACTACTAGATTGTCTTTTGTATTCCCCCATTCACCTTCTTTATTTGTAATGTATAAGTACCATAAAATGTTTTGGAAAGTTTAATCCCCCACTTTTGGATGCCAAAAGCCTAACCATCCATTTTCCCACTTAAGAAGATATTTTATTGGAAATAAAAAATTTGAATTTTTGGTAGTACAACTTCTAGAAGCCATATAACTTTCAATTGGGTTGCTAGGTCTCTAGTCATTATATATTGTTGGAAAGCTCGTCAAGAGACCTACAACAACAAGAGGAGTTGATGCCATACTATTCAACTTTTGATCCCATCTAGGGCTCCTAAGGCACTCAAATTTGCATTGGAGAAATTTCTTAGAAAACTTGCATATCTCTTGAATTCCATAGGATATTGGGATGATTATTTCACCATTCACCTTATATTTCAACTTTGCTACATGGGGTAAGTTTTTAGGTTCATTTATTAAAAAATGAAAATATATCAAAAATAGCAAACATGCTAGTTTTAGCCTTTCTTGACAATTATACACCAAACTTAATTGAAATCAAAATAAATAGTATTTTAGGGTGATGCATGATTACTCTTACATCCTGGATGCTCCTGCATTAGGATACATTAAAAGATACTACAAATTTTAATAGATATCTTAGGTTTTATTTGGAAATGAGTACATGTCAAGTGTTAAAATGTTATTTAAGGGAATACACTTGGGTTCATTTTTTTTAGTTTGGAACTCATAGGTATTTCCTTTTTATTGTACCTCCCAAACCTCATGTGTGCTAGTCTTCACAGTAAAGTACTCAAGACTCTATTGAGTTTATAAATTTAGCATGTGAGATGTCTATACACATATATCTATAGTAATTAAATCCTTGCACTAATTGAAGGGTTATTTAGTGTTACATTTATTAAGATAAAGTGATGGATGACATTCGTAGTCTCCATCTATTTCTCATAATAATATTTATTTGAAGAACAACAACAACAAAGCTATTTGAAATCCTTTTCAAAATTTATTACTTTTCACCTAATGGATGATGGTTCTATCTGATCTTAATATTTCATGCAAGACATTTTTATGAGTTTCTATAAATGTACAATATGCTATTTTCATACACTCCATTTGAGTAATATTCAATTTTATAGATGAAATCCTCTATTTTAATTTCAATAAACATTATTTTTAAGCATAAAATTGTTTTTAATAACCTATGGGGTCCTATTTTCAAGTCTTTGAACATATTTTGATCTGCATGAGCCTATGTTTAGTTGTGAGCAAATTGGTGCCAACAAAGACTTTGTTTGGCTTATGGTTCCTCAATATAACTTGTAACCCTTTTTGGGGTTACTTTGGCTAATTCATTTGGTAAGTATTTTAGAAATTATTCAATGTTATACTTAACAAGTTCATAATCTTTCTTATTGTAATCCTTCCACTCATGAGTGCCCTCTTATTTTTATTCAATTTTTTACAGTTTAGTGTCCCTTCGGTGATCCCAAAACAAGATATTTCCATGATACATTCATGATTAGATCAATGAAATGGATGGTTTCCTTTATAACTTTCCATTAGTGGTAGGTACCACTTCTTTTATCACTTATCGTTTCATTGATTTTTTTAACCTTCACCATGTCGAATCCTTTAAGGTGCGTCCTTTGTGAATATTATGCAAAACACGAAAGCATGGATTTCATTTACATTTCTCCCTTGTATGCTATTGAGCTTGTCTACATGGCGAGTCCTACTATCTTTTTCTTTTTTCTCATCTTTAGGAAATTTTAAAGTTCTTACCATAGTTGTATCCTCCTCGTTGTCCTAGTAGTGAATTTGTAGATGATTTAATGACCTATGTTTCTTAGGATCTCCTCTATAAAGTGTAGGAAGATATTTTTTTCAAATATATTCACGATGATGTCGGTTCTCTTTCTAGTGATATTAGTAGAATTATCTTTATAATCATCTTATTTGAACCTCTAGGTCAAAAGGCATCAAATGTGACTCTTTCAACCCATGTCTAGAGTGCACCTCCATCACTCCAACAAATTATTATTGAAGTTATTATTAAATATCTATTATGTTGATTTCTATCCCATCTCTATTAGATTATGTTCTAGGCTCCTCTTGCCTATAAAATCATAAATGATGCATGAGCTTGAAAAACCCCACCATGAATCCAAATGATAGCGGCCAAGTTTGTAATGACCTACATGTATTTATCCTTGGTCATCAATTTAAAATGAATTGAAAATTATAGTTAACATAATAAGAATTGAACCTATAGTAAATTCTTTTAGTATTCCTTGGTTGGAATTGTATAAGAATTGAACCTAGAGTTGTGTAAACATTGGCTAGTCCCAATTTAAATACCTTTTGTCCCTTAATGAATATAAGTATTTATTTTGACTTTTATTTTTTATAACTAATCTTAGAGAGTACCCTTATTCTGATTTTATGAATGTGTTTAGATTTGTGTACTTATACTCCTAGATAAAAGTGAATTATCCATGAATATTTTAAATTCATTTATATTTGATGCAATATAATGAATTTCTATGTATAATTATATTTGCACATGAAGTATGTTGAGGTATCCTTGGCATTGCAAGTATTTGCATGTTCATTATTGAGGATTTGTCGATTTCGAAGGAAAGAGCTAACTGATCATTTTTTTTTTTGTTAACTACCCTATTTTTATTTATTTCTCCATTCCTATATCGTCTTCGAATCCTTATCTTACTCTTATCCCTTTTTCCTTTCCATTATTAGTATATAATACATTATCTATCAAATTATATTTTTTCTTTTGCATTTTTTATTGTTTTAGACTACTACTACTGTAGTAGTAGAATAGAATAGGAAGTCAACATTCTCGAGAAGCTCTTGCATGAATATGTAAAACACTATAGAGATATGTTCCCATGTTGTTATAACATTTTATAAATTAGTAAAAATCTATGGGAAAATATTTCTTGTTGGATCTAGAAAGTGGTGGTTGCATTCTCAAGGTTTGCATGGTCAGGAGAATTAAGGGTTCATGCATTATTATGAGTATCTATACCCATAGTTTATATCCTCATGAGATCTTTCTTCCATCCTACAATATAAATTTCTCTACTAATAGAGAATTTCATAAAATAATGAACACTACTTCATTATTCTGAAGAGGAGGGACTGGAAGAGTATCATCTCCAATACATTTATCCATGTGCATAATGAGAGTCTGGATAGCCAAGAAATAATCCAGGGATCTGAAACAAATGGATCAGTAGTACCCATCACGCAGACATATTCATGTATAATATAGATAAGTCCACCATCCTACAATGCATTCCAAAATACATAAAATACACCTCGATAACAATTATGAGCCATAAAAGTTTTGAAATCCACTAAATGGGAATAAAATCCAGAATGTAGATTATGAGTATTTGCAACAATCAAAGAAGTAGATCCTTATTATAAATACCTTCAACAACAAGTTTCTAAAATATGTCATAAATAAATTGTGCATCCTGTGAAAGATCCATCATAACGGTTAAGAAATAAGATATCACTTTTGTGGGTAGAATAAAAGGATTATTACTGATCTAATCAAGACCAATGAGTGTGCATATTTCCACCTCAATATGTGCACATGACCAATAGAAAATTATTCCCAAATTTTTAGAATCACAAGGAAAAGAGTTTTTAACCTCCCACCGTTGTAGAGGTAATTGTATTTTATATCTCATGGTGACTCAAAAAAATAGACCCCACATAATCTTCCAACATGAACTAATACCCTCAAGATAATACCAGCAGTCAAGAGGCTATCTCACTGAATATCCAAAATGGTAGATAAGAGGCTACCCCATAGATCACCAAATAGTGCAGAATGAAATTCGACCCCACACAATCTTACCACAGGGAATACGACCCTCACAATGCTGACAACTTAAAAAGAAAAATGACTAAATCACAACACACTATGGATTAGAAGACCACACATACGTTCAAGCTTTAGACGACCTAACAAAATAAAATAGGGGAGTGACGAGCAAAAGAAAGGAAAAAGAAGGTGAATAAAAATCTTCTTATATGTAAAGCCAAAACTAAGTCCTTAGACATACCAATAGACCCCTCAAGATAATGCATGATTATATTTAAACACCTCAAATTAGAGTGTAGAAATTTGAAACAACTCAATAATGCACATTCCACTTAGAAACACTATATGAACCCCAAATCACAGAAATGAAAATATCTGAGCAAGAATGAGAAAGTGGGAAGCTCAAGGAGGATCCAAGAAACATACTTGTTTTGAGAGAAAAAATGAAATCCACAGTAGCTCAAGATGAGGAAGGAATATCGGGCGCAAAAGATCCAACAACTCACAAACCAAAAGTCCCAAATGTGGATAAAATGTTAGAAATAACTGAGGGGGGGGGTGAATCAATGGCCTAAAAAATTAATCCAATAAATAAACTCAGAACTTTATACCACAAATATGTTATCTTCAGTCCTACAAGATGTATGCCTTGTGTGAATCTTAACATGTATATACTGCTCGATGTTTATACTTTTTATCCTTTCCTTAAGCTTTACCGAATATCAGTCTATCTTATCTTAACCTTTACCGAAATACAATAAATAATTTAGTGTTTACCGATCAATCCTATTTTAGTAATGCGTAAAGAAAAATATTAAAGCAATGAAACATATACACATTTGACAAATAGTTTTTTAACGTGGAAACCCTGTTAGGGGAAAAAAAACTTGGGACCGATAACCCAAAATTTTCACTCTTCTGAAGTGAGCTGGGTGAAGAACCACCCTGTTAAAGGTTACAAACACAATGTTAAGTGCGACCTTGTTAGAGGATTTAAAACTAATAGTTTTTCACTTGATATCTGAAATTCACTATGCTATCTTCATGATAAACCTTTTGATACTCCTTGGGATGTATCTCAATATATAAAGGATGGTTAAATCCCACTATGTTAAGAGATTTTATGAATCATTGGTTAAACTAAAAAAATATTTGATCTGTTCATAAATACAACTTAATCTTGTAGATGTTAAGATCTATTGTAAGCTCATAAAACCTTTTTGATCAATGTTCTCTTCAATTCCTTTTCTCTACTTCTTTCTGCTCGGTGAATGCTGTTGCTTCTCTGTTGCTTGGTGTCTGCAAAAATCTTAGCTCTGTTCTTCAGCTTGTTTGATCAGATCTGTATGAAGACTTCTTATCTTCACCAAAATTCTCTTCAACATCATCTCTTTGATAATGAATTATCTTGTCTCTTTTATAGACACGATTTCACCATTTCTAAGTCCTTGTATTTCTTGTTCTTGATGTGATCCACAAATCTCGCCATTCTTGCTTTAAAGCTTGCTTTAGTTTTATCCTGTAGATTTCTTCTTGACAACTGCGTTTAAAACTATCTTTAAATCTCTAGCTTATCTTTAGATTTTAATTAGTCAATGAAAATAATGTAATCAAACAGTTAACTCTATATTTAATTCCTGCCAGCTAAGTCTTTTGTCATTTCTGAACTTCAATTTTGATCAGTGTTTAACTCCTTGTTTGCTCAGGCTTGACTTCAGTTGTCCTCGAGCATCTCTGTCCATCGGAGTTGTCTATCTGTCGGACAACACTGTGACCTTTAGTTCTTCTTGGGTATCACATTGGTTCTGCTCGGTAATGCTTGCTCGGGTATCTTTCTCGGTTTACACTGTGACTCTTCTTGGGATTCTCTATCCATCTGTGTGCACTGTCCATTGGTGTTTTCTGTCACTTGGTGTATACTAAGCTTTTATGAATTACTGATAATATAACCTTTATCTCTTTGGTTCTTTGAAGTCTTTGAAAATATGTATATGACCAATCAGAGTATATCAAGTTGACATCAATGACAATACAATACATTAACTGATTTAATGTCTTGCATGAACTTTTTGCAGCTTGGTGATCATCAACTTAACATCTTCAAACACTCAATCAGTTATAGTTCATCAATTTCTCCCTTTGGCATTGATGGAAACATACTACATACTACTAATACATTATGAAATATATCAGTTGTAGTTCATCAATCTCTACCAAACTTATTCTTCTATAACCAATACAAATGTCTGACTCTCGGTAAGCTCTTCTAGCTTAGATTTGATTCTTTCAGAGTACTTTCTTCATTCTGTATTCCCTTCACTGGATAGATATGCAGTGTTTAAATTTTCCAATTCTCTCCCTTAGATGGATGTTTCTTTGAATCTTTCTCTATTTTTTCTCTCCCTTTGACTGTTCCTCTCCTTGATGGATGATTATGATAGAGATTTCCTATCTCTTTTCCCTTTGACAACAATATATTTCATTGAATAATTCTCTCCATATTAATTAAGTACATCTCTCCCTTTGAATACTTTTGATAGATATTTCATATGGATATAATCTCTCCCTTAAGTCATCTCTCCCTTTGACAGAAATGCCAAAATAAATTTCTCTCTTTTTCATAATATATTCCTTGAATTTCCTCTCCATCATAAATATAATAACTCTGGTGTTCGGTGTAGATAAGTACCTTGTTGTGTACTAATACATCTTTGCAGTCCATCTATTTGCTTGCATCAACATGAATGATCTTTTGATTATGTGTAGGCTGATGCAGCCTCCTAGTCAGCTTAGTGACCAATAGATAGGGGTCGAACCCCTAGTCTCTTCCTCAGGTACTCAAATGTATCTTTAGGCAATGGCTTTGTGAATATGTCAGCTAATTGTTCCTTTGATTGAACATATTCTAGTATCACCTATTACTCTTTCAATTTTTCCCTTAAGTAATGATACTTGATAACAATATGATTTGTCTTAGCATGCATGACAAGGTTCTTTGAAATGTTTATTTCACTTGTATTATCACAATAGATAATCACTAGTTCAAGAATTTTCATATTCATACCTTCCAGTAATTGTTTGATCAATGCAATGTTAGAGAAATTTGCAGCAACAACCACATATTCTACTTCTGCAGTAGATTGTGAGATGCATCCTTGCTTCTTACTTATCCATGTGGCAAGTCTGTCACCCATAAAGAATGCTCCTCCTGTTGTGCTCTTTCTATCATTTAAGTTTCCAGCCCAATCAACATCTGTATAGACTCGAAGCTTAAATTTTCCTTCTCTTTTATACCATAAGCAATAGTCTTCGGTATTATTTAGATATCTTAGAATTCTTTTGACAATAGTCATGTGTGATTCCTTGGGATTAGCAGAGAATCTTGCAACTATTCCAACTGTATGTGTTATATCTGGTCTAGTATGTACAACATACACGAGTTGTCCAATCATAGATCTATATAGGTTCTGATTTACCTCAGTTGACTTGTCTTCCTTTGTCAGCTTCCATCCGGTTTCCATAGGTGTTCCAACTGGCTTGGAGTCCTCCATCTTGAATATCTTGAGAACTTCCTTGATGTATTTGGATTGTGTGATGTATATGCCTGCATCCTATTGAATAATCTGCAGACCAAGAAAGAATTTGATCTCCCCAAACATTGATATCTCAAACTCTTTGCTCATTTCAGAAGCAAATGATTTGGATAACATATCATTACCTCCAAATATGATATCATCAACAAATATTTCAGCAATCAAAATGTTATCATCACTATCTTCTTTTAAATACAAATTATTGTTTTCACTTGTTCTTACAAATCCAATACTTATGAGATAGGAGTGAAGTCTTTCATACCATGCTCTCGATGCTTGTTTCAATCCATACAAGGCTTTGTGTAGTCTAAAAACCATTTTTCTCTTGTTAGGATCAACAAACCCTTCTGGTGTTCAATGTATACTTCTTCTTCTAGTATTCCATTTAGGAATGCAAATTTGACATCCATTTGGTATACCTTGAATCCTTTGTAAGAAACATAAGAAATTAGAATTCTGACTCCTAGTCTAGCCACGGGTGCAAAGGTTTCTCCATAGTCAATACCTTCTTCTTGTGCATACCCATTGCATACTAATCTTTCTTTGTTCCTTGTGACTTCTCCATTCTCATTTAGCTTGTTTCTGAATATCCATTTGGTACCAATGACATTCTTGTCATCCGGTCTAGGTACTAATCTCCATGTCCTATTCTTCTCAATCTTCTCTTTCTCTTCATTCATAACACTGACCCATTCTTCATTTTCAAATGCAGTATTAACATATTTAGGCTCAAAATCACAAATTAAAAATCTAGTGTTCAGTGACTTACTTCTTGTTCTCATTCCAACCTTTTTGTCTCCTATGATCTAGTTCTGTGGATGGTGTCTTTTGATATACTTGGCGAGTACTGATTCATCTCTTTGTTCATCATTTTTATCATCATCTTGACCTTCATTTTGATCTCCATCGCTCGGTGCATCATATTGAGTAATTTCTTGATTTTTGATGTTTGTAGCCTGATGCTCAGGTGCATTGTTCTATCACTCAAGAGTGATACACTGTTGCTTGGGAAGAGTGTCAAGTTCTTCAATATATACAAACATGTTTTAGTCTTCTAGTTCTTTTCTACTTTCCTCATCATTTTTCTCAACAAATTTATCTACTTTGACATTTTCACTTTCAATGATTTTGTTAGAGGATTTGTTAAGACATTTATAAGCCTTGCTTTTGGTAGAATAACCTAGAAATATTCCTTCATCACCTTTGGAGTCAAGCTTTCCATTTCTAT
>MU227238.1:535939-549333 GCA_018584345.1 Thuja plicata | reverse complement strand
TTCCAATCTGAATGTCACCTTGTTCAAAGGATTTATACAATGACTGTTAGGTCAACCTAGTTAAAGGATTTGAACTGATATAATGGTTAGAAAGTAATCAACAGGTGTGATCTGATACATACAACTTACTTTGCAAATCCAAATCCAATTTCATCTCTAATGCTAATTCATTGAGTGGCCTCCATTTTCATCTCAAACTTCAGTTCTGCTTGGAAATCCATCAAACAATCTCTCTTTGCTTCTCTTCTCAGCCTTATTAGCTAGGTTTTGCCAATAAGTCAATTAACCATGCAATACTCTTGCATACAACTTCTCCTTACACTTGTATACAATAACAATAACCTCTGTAGGTTATATTATACCTCTTTATCTAGGTATGATAGATATTTTACCACTTAATCAAGATCATAGATCTTAGGTTAGGTCAAATCCAATGGATCTTTCCATCATTACATTTTATTTACTTCTCCTATACAGTCATTAATTAAACATTGAATCCATGTGTTAATAACATTTTCCCATTCATTAAATGAGTGTGGACCAATCTTAATTAATAATGCATATCCCAATAAAATCAACTATGTCGGCCATGGATCTCAAATCTCATCAATTAATAAAATACTACTGCTTGACTTTCTCTGTCTCCCTTGGCATTTCATTGGCGCTCGACATCATCTTTGGTTTGCTCGGAATCACCTTTTTCTTTTCTCGGCATTGACTTTTCTTTGCTTGGCATCGACCTTCCAATGAACTATCAGTGAAAGATAAACACCATATCACTTTGCCAAAGTGCCAAATAATCAAGTACCCTGGTGTATACTCACAACTCAACCATTTCCCTGGTCTTCTTGTTATCCTATTCTTCAAATATTCATCAATCAATAGATATGGTACTCAAACATACAACAATAGTCTCACCAGTTAAGGTTTGACATCAATGACAAAATAACAATTGTCTACATTGTAGCAATCTTTCCAACAACCGATCTGTATGTACTAGATCCAACTTCCCTTTTGTTGAATAAGATTTTCTTTTAAAATTGCTTCTAGTCTGCTTCTGCATAACACACTCTCTACACATAGTGTTAGATGGTTTTACAATGTTAGGTAGATCTCTTACTTCATTAGTCATACTTGCATTCACAATATTATCAAAGTTAACATGACAAAATCTTCCATGCCATAACCAACTGTCATCAACCTTTGTAATAATACAAGAAGCCTTAGATGTATTCAATTCAAATACATTACCTCTATAATTAGTACCAGATGTGATCAAGTCTCCTGATTTACTTCTAATAGAAAATTTCCCATCAATGAATTTCAATTGATAGCCTTTGTCCACTAGCTTTCCAACACTCAACAAATTATGCTTAAGTCCATCAACAAGCAATACATTGTCAATAAATTAGTTTTTCCATCTAGAGAAATAGATCCAACTCCAACGGTAAGCTTAGGAGTATTTTCACCAAATCTAACAACACCACCATCATATCTTTTCAGACTAACAAACTTGTTTTTATCTCCAGTCATATGATGTCAACAATCACTATCTATAACCCATTTGAATTTCTTTTCAACACGAGATACTAAGGCTTTTTCTTCATGTGTAGGTTCATCATCCTTAATAGAAATAAATCCAATCTTATCATAGTTAACAACTTCATCATCAGAAACACCTTCACTAGAATAGTAACATTCCTTGTCTTTTGGATACTTTGATTTGTAAAACTTAGGTTTATGTTTTGGAACCCTTGTAGGACATAGAGATGCAAAATGACCTATCTTGTTGCATGAAAAATATTTCAAAGGTAACTTGCCTTTAAATTTACCCTTACCTCTCTTTTCTCATCTAGCAATTAGGGCTACCACTTCATCTAGATTTCTTTCTTCTTCTTCTTGTATATGTTCCCATTCATCAACATAGTCTCCAAGTTCTTCTCTCAAGTCACTATTGTTGGTGCTCGCAATTCTAGATAAGGTATTTTTGTTTCTATGCACAGTCACCTTGAATGCTGACTCAACTTTAGGTAGAGAATCTTCCAATTCTATAGCCTCAAAAGTAGTTAGCTTTCAAATCAACATATCTCTAATGAAGTTCTCTATCAAAGGTATAATTTCTTCCATATCTTGTACTTTAGTTCTGTATACAAGTGTGAGAGATTTGAGTATCTTTGCAATCACTTCTTCCTCACTATAAGTACCTCCAGAGTTCCTGATGCCAGTAACCACTTCAGTAACTCTTTGTGCATATGCTTTAATGTTCTCATCATCTTTCATTTTCAATGATTTCATCTATGTCTTCCAGTTTTGTAGCTTTGCCTACTTTGTAAACTTATCTCCTTCATACAGTGCTTCCAATCTTGTCCAAATTTCATGTGCAAAATCTAAGTCTTTTACTTCTGTGAATTCACCTTCAGAAAGTGTGTTGATCAATACTTCCCTTGTTATCATGTTACATAAAAATCAATTCTTTTCATCTTCATTTGATTTATCCAGTTCATCCTTAGTATTTATCTTTTCCTTCCTTTTTGTGATCATCTAGTAGTTGATTCCCAAACATAAAAAATGCGTTCTCATCTTGTTCTTCCAATTGTCAAAGTTTTTTAGGATCAAATTTCAGACTATCCTTCCTGTAGTAAGTCATCTTTAGGATCACCTAAAGTTGTTAAGCTTTCTCTCTAAGGAACATGAGCTCTGATACCAATTGTTAGGAATAACACTCCACCAGCACAACTGAGAGGGGGGGGAGTGTGATCGGTTCTATTTAAGGTATCAAATACTAGGCAAGTACCATAACTCAGGGATTAGAAATCCAATCCAGTAGCTATCCTCCTTAATAGAAACTCATTTAATTTATCAACCCAGAGATGTATTACTCGAAATGGGTCAGCAAAATATATGCACCAAGGCTTTTTACTCAAACCACGCTATGGCTGCAGGAAACAAATTGCTTTTGAAGGTAAACTATTCTATGGTTGCAAGAAGTAAATTGCTTTGAAAGGAAACTATTTTAATGCTGTAGAGAATGATGGAAATGAAATGTAGAAGTGAAAGCACTTGAAGGAACACTATAACTTGAAAAGATTGGAAAACATAATCATAGTGCTTCAACAACTCTTCCTCTTTGGCTACAAGAAGTGCCGGACTACCCTGTGGCTTTTGGCTGCAGGAACTGTGTTAACACCAGAATTATAAAACCAAGATGTAGGAAACTTAAAATATATGAAAATGATCCTATCTAGCTAACACATATTCCTCACCAAGTGGGCCCCCTTGACTGAGTATCCAAACTCAATTAGACTGAGCTATATATTTAAAACTTCATTCGCTATTGATAAAAAATGTATTACAAATTTAACTATAAAGAAACATAATGTAAACTATAAATGATAATGCCCTTCCTCTCATGCAAGAGCGGGGATTGATTTAAAGAAAAAACATCTAACTTCTATATAATCACACCATAAAGATAGGCATAAATTTTATTACAACCCTACTAAACATGAAAGGAAACTATAAAACTAGAGATTGAATCGATCCATGAAAGAGGAAGGAAATGCTTTTGAAAACAAATCCAACTTCCCACTCTTCCCTAGATTTCCTTAGAGAATTTATTATGATGTCTGGGTCTTTCTTGTTTTCTGCCACCTTGATCATCCTAAATCCATTCGCGCTGCGCCTGAGGTTTCCCTGTATGCACCTACTGCAAGACCGGGGGAGCATCCAGAACATGGGCACAGTTTACCTGGTCAAGGTAATGGTTACTAATTTGGTGCACTACATTCTAGATGTTAAAGACATTTATGATAACAGACATCAAGATACATATTCATCATTCATGTTTAAGCAAAAAATTTATTCCAAAAAGACATAACTATAATTCCAAAATAAGTAATCTTGTATCTTCATCCAAGCGTAGCATGCTTAAGTATTTCCAATCACAAAATATGTTTAGTGGAAGCATGCCACATAACAAAAAATATAAGTAAAAGTATCTGGAAAAGCATAATAAGAATGATGAAAACATGGAAAAGATCCTAGCAAGAGCATGTCCTAGGGCTTCTAAAGCATGGCATTAATATGCCCTATCATTTTTTCCCCTTACAAAGATCAATGCCTATCCTTAGGCATCAAAATATTCCTGATCTTTGCAAGTACTCGAAGATCCCCTTCCTGTGGCTCACCAGTCATATGGGTGCCCGCGTGCTAGTAATAACCCTTGGTGCACTCCATTTTCATTTCTCTGCTCATTTCCAGGTGTTCATCTACCTCATTGTCAATACAACTATATAGTGGCCATGGGAGAAGAGGGGGTTGAAAGGAAAGTGGAAGCCACCTTTTAGGATGAGGTTTCCTTCCCAGGTGTAGGTACCATCAAAATATCTATACAACATCTCTTAAGTTGATAAGGCTACGAGGTTCAGCCTTCTTTAATGCCAATGGTAATCTTTCCCATCTCTGTCTCAACCCTTCTGCTACCCTGTTCCCATCCGATAAAGAGAGCTTCTCAAATGATGCAAATACCTCTTCCCTGTTATTCAATATCCTTTTCTAGTGGGTAGAGTCTTTCATCCCATATACTATTTCCATCCAATCACAATACATCTTATGGGGATTACCACTCTCTAGTTATAAGGGCAGTGTGATAGTTTGTTCAACTCCCCTATATTTTCTTAATTGTTCCCCATAGTTGATCTCATTATTGGACCAAGAAATTAAAGTGGATAGGTGGATATCACCAACAAATAGCAAAGGATTCCAATCATTATTAGAGGGAACAACATAATTATGTAGGTAAAGTTCACACAAAAATTTTTGAACATAGTATGGGGAGTGATCATATGCAACCATAAACTCCTGTGGAAAATCTATGCTTGTGTATAGATCTGAAGGACCCTCATTAATTTATACATGAGAAATTGTTCTTTCAAGCACAAAGCATAGACTCTAGGAGGTGGTCTACATTCTATCAATTGTGGAATTAGATGTGTAATCGAATCTAATTTTCTCTGTAGCAATTGCACCTCTTGCTGTTTCCTACCTAATTCCCTTTTTAACCTATCCTTTTCCAGCTCCCACATTGACTTTTCATATTGCATTTGATTAAAATAGTCAATGGAAAGGGAGTGTAGTGTTACTTGACTCTTTTGAACTAGAGTAGCTATAGTGACCTATTCTGTTGTTGTGACTGTGTCTAACCCATCAATAGGTAATTATTTTGGGGTTGGAACTAGGGAATATTTCCCTTGATTGACTTCCTTTTGAGAGGAAGGCATATATGTAGTTTCAGCGTATTCTACCTCCATGCATGTTGTTTCTAAATTCACTATTTCTGTGTCCCTTTCCTCAGCTGCAAGATCTATTTCCATGATGTCCAGACTATCTGTACATGGGCTTCCTGTGGTTGTTCTTTTAAATATTCCTTAATTGGATCTTTAGGTGATGACCCAGTCATTGTAGGTGAGTCCATTTTGTTTGCCTATGGTGTGCTCAAATGACTACTTTGCCGTGGAGGAATTTCGATAGACGCAACATAGCGCTTTTATGATGTCCATTATTTCTTCATCAGCATGGTTGCAAGAGAAATAGGGTTTTATGATAAAATAGGAGTTTCCTCCTCAACATTCGTGGCTATCTTTGCCTTGCCCTTTTCTTTCCTTAGGGCACTTTGTTTGGTTTTTGGGGTCTATAAATCCAAAGAACCCTCAATTTGACCGCTCCATGGGCTAGGGGTTTGTTTACCCAAAGTGTTTTTCTTTGTTTCATCCTTTGAAGAAGATGGAATTTTATGCATGGTCTCTGGAATAATGGTTTCATCCTCATCAGGTGCATCTTTCTTAGGAGAATTTTCTTGTGTTTCTTGTAATCCAGAATGTGGCTCTTCACCTCGTAAATGCACATGGGGTGCGGTGATAAATTCATCCCATGTAATAGGAGAATTATCCCATAAAGACCTCTCTACCAGAAGTTTTATCAACCCGTGGTGAGTAGCTGCATTCAATTTCCCCTTTCTAACTTCTTCTGAGCTTAGTTGTAACAAAGAATACAGGAAATTGGGTACATTGACAAGGCGGCCATGCCGCAAATGACTCAACATTTTAAAATGCACAACATATACACAAGTAGGAAAATTTCTCTGCACAAGTAATGTACCTTATCACATGGACAACCAATCATGAGTAATCTTCTTGAAGAGATGTTCTCTTCGCCCCCTGCTTACTGGTTTCCAATGCAGCATTTGTGGGCAAGGAGAATTTTGCCCTGTCTGCTTGTGCATCATGTTCATGTGGAAAAACTTCACCCATAGAAAGAAGTCATGAAACCTCTGCAATCCGTGCTTCTGAATCTTCCACCCTTAATCCATTTACATAAGCAACTCCATTACTGTAAGTGCGCAAGAATTCCACCGCTATAGCTTTGTTGTAACCACAAAGCCTAAAAAAATAAGTAAGCTAGCCCACGCGGTTAAGGACTTGGTCACTTGCTTGATCCTATAATAAAGATGAGTGATCCCCTGTCTCATGGCGTATTGGTGGCCCTCCCATTATTACTGAAAAACTCTTCAACCCAAAAACTCTAAAGCACTAGAAGCTTCCTCTGCAACTGAAAATGGATTTTTCAAAACTCTGCTCTGTGTATCCTCAATAACAATTCTGTCATCTTGTGTTGCCATGTATTCTACCTAAGCTTAAGACTGAATAATGATAGATAAATTCTTGGTGTAGGGTTCTGGGGATTGTTGTAGAGGAGAAGTTTGAAAAACCAGAGCTGGGAATATGAGTTGGGTTTTAAAATTAAAAACTTAGTAGATAATTTCACATAATTTGGGGATGTCACATCAATTAATTGCAAAATGACTAGGCAGTACTGCTTACACAAGGGTTATTATGGAAAAAAATGAGTTAATGAGTTAACAAACTGCCCCTATGAAAATTATGACATGTGTCCTCACATGTGTGGTTAGGAAGTACAGTAGCACTCGGATGAAGCACTAATATTAATTACAATGTAATGTATAATAATATATAATGAAAATAAAAAATTTTGCAAACACTAAATGAAGGCGTACCTAGAGAGTCATGAATAAATGCCCAAATCCAGAAAGATCAGATGATGTGTGAAAAGTGAAAAGTAATGAGTGACATAATAATGATGGGACGTGTAAGTGAAAATGGAAGAAAATATTGATGGGATGTGATGTGATGGTGAATTTATCATGGAGAGAGATATTTTCATGGGAAACAAACAATTTATTATGACTGTTTTGCAGTGAAGTCAAAGAGACGACTGGAGCAAAAATGCGCCCAAATTGGCTGCAGGAGGTTCGTCCGTTGGAGGAGGTCCAATGGCTGTAGGAGTGTCTGCAGATGGAGGAGGTCCATCAGCTACGTGAATGTCTTTAGATGGAGGAGGTCTATTGGCTGCAAGAGTGTCTTCAGCTGGAGGAGGTCCATTGGCTATAGGAGTGTCTTCAAATTTCCGCAGGAACTCTTCTTTAGTGGTGGGTTTATGGTACAGACGAAGTTTGTGACCATTAACCAATAACTTGAAGTGGACAAGGTCAATTTTAGATAATTGGAATACACCATTAGAAAAAAAAATTTCAACCTCATAAGGGCCAAGCCAACGAGTTGTAAGCTTACCTTGATTCTCTGAAAACTGGGAGTCATTTAGAAGTTCCCAGTCACCAAAAACAAATCGTTTATTTTATATGTGTGAATCATGCCATTTCTTCCATTGAAGTTGTATCAATTCGGTCTTTTGTAAAGCTTCCTTGTGGATCTCATCTAGATAATTAAGCTGCAGGAGCCTCTCTTACTAAGCTACATGAAGATTTAAGTTGAGCTGTAATGCCGTGCGTAAAGTTTTATGCTCAAACTCTATGGGCATTACAACAGTCTTTCCACACACCAACTCAAAAGGTGTAAATCTAGTAGGGGTTTTCCATGTGGTGCGATAGGCCCACACAACTTATTGTAATTGGCTACTCCAGTCTATTTTGTGTAACTGATCTATCTTAGTTAGGATGAACTCAATTTCCCTGTTGGTGATCTTGGCCTGACCATTCACCTGGGGATGATATGGACTAGACTTCCTGTGGCGAATGTTGTATTCCTCCATAAGTGCAATGATCAAATTATAAGTGAACTGAGCTACCTGATCTGTGACTAGTTCTCGTGGAACACCATATCTGGTAAATATTTCCTCATATAAAAACTATGCAACCTTGTTATCCCTTGCATGCTTCATTTGGTAACATAGTCAGTACAAACTAAAATGTAAGAGTTGTCATTTGATGGGGGATGAATTGGTGCCACAAAATATATTCCTAATTTATCAAATGGAGTGACTATTACCTGATGAAACAAAGGCATTTCATCTAATTTGGTGGGCCATCCCATACAATGACATCTATCACACTTGCGGGTGTAATTGGCTGTATCTTTATAGAGAGTGGGTCAGTAATAGCCAGTATTGAGTATCTTCATGGCTATACGTTTGGATGAAAAATGGCCACCACAAGGTTCATCATGACAGGAATGGAGGATATCATAGGTCTCATCCTCACAAATACACCTTCTTAGGATTTGATCAGGTCCATTGTAGAAGAGACAGTCGTCTAGCCAAGAAAAAATTAAAGTCTTTTCAATTAATAGCCTCTTTTCCTTGGAAGAAAAATGTCGGGGTACCTTTTGAGTACCCAAATAATTGGCAATGTCGGCATACCAGGGGGTATGAGTGGAAATAGAAAACAGGTGGTCATTTGTAAAGCTGTCATCTATGACATGTGGGTCATCATCATTCTATAATCTTGAGAGGAAATCAACCACTACATTGGTTTTACTTGATTTATCCACTATCGTGATGTCAAACTCTTGTAGCAACAAGAGCCATCTGGAAAGCCTGCCTGAAATAACATGTTTGTTTACCAAATAATTGATGGCTGCATGATTAATATGCACAAATATTGGGTAATCGGTTATGTAATGGTGAAACTTATTTAGTCATAAATTACAGTCAGGAGTTCTTTTTCAGTTACTGTGTAGCTCAACTCTACCCCTGCAGATTCTTACTTGTAAAGTAGATGGCATGCTCTACTGGTCCATCTTTCTGTCTGAGATTAGTGCTTACAACATGGTCAGAGGCATCTATGTGGATGTGGAATGGTAATGCCCAATTAGGTCCTCTGAGATATGGTTCCTGTGTAAGTACTTTCTTCAGCTACAGGAAGGATTCTTCCCAAGAGGTTGGCCAGACAAACTTTGAATCCTTTGTGAGAAGGGAGTACATGGGCCCGACTAATTTTCTAAAATCCTTTATGAATTTCTAGTAGTAACTAGCATGTCCTAGAAAGCTACAAACATTCTTCTATTTGGTGGGAGTAGGGAGGTCATGATGACTTCAATTTTCGCTGGATCCACTTGTATTCCCTTGGCACAGATGTAGTGACCTAATACCACACCTTCCTGCATCATCATGAAGAATTTCTCATTGTTGAGGGACAAATTATACTCCTTGCACATGGTAAGAACTCTACCCAAATTGGCCAATGCTTCCTCATAGGTTTCCCCATAAGTTGTGAAGTCATCCATGTATATTTCCATGCAATCATGGGAGATATCAACAAAAATGCTGATAACTGCACGCTGGAATGTAGCTAGAGCATTACAGAGGCTAAAAGGAAGTACAAAGTAAGCAAATGTTCCCCAAGGGAAAGTGAAAGTTATTTTCTCCTGATCTTCAGGAAGGATTCTGATCTAGTTGTAGCCACTATACCTGTCTAGGAAAGAAAAATAATGCTTTCCTGCTAGGGAATCTAGGACTTGGTCTATAAATGGCAGGGGAAAATGGTCCTTCTTGGTGGCATTGTTAAGTTCCCTATAGTTGACACATAATCACCACTTTCCTCCTTTCTTTGGGACAATAACAAAAGTTGAGACCCACTGGCTATCAGAGATTGGGTAGATAAAACCAGTGTTCAGTAATTTTTGTAACTCTATTTTGACGATTTCTCTTAACACAGGGTTTATGCGCCTCTAGAATTGTTTGACAGGATGCTTGTCTTCTTTTAGGAAGATCTAGTGGGTACATAGTTTAGGGTCCAAATATTTCATGTTAGAATAATCCTAGGTGAAGGCCGTGGCATGGTTTTTTCAGTAGGGTGGTCAATGATGTCTATTTCTGGTCTGTAAGTTGGCTATTAATATGTAAGCAATGGTCAGTGGAAACTTCCAACTACTTTGTGAGTTCTACCATAGATGCATCTATTAATGGAGACACTTAGACCTCATAGGGAAGCAGTTGGTGGTAGAGTTTCTCGTCTGTAGAAGAGTGAGGTAAGGCGCAACCAGGGTACAAAGCTTGCAGGGAGTAGTTATGGGGGTTGAGATAGTTAATGGATTCTGAATCATGACCATACTGGTTTTGCAGAATATTGGCAATTATGGTGTCCTCCTCCTGTAGCTATAGGAAAGGATCCCTTTCTAAAATCATGAGTTAGGCTACTGAATTGAATACTTTGACCTCCTCTCCAATGTCAGGCCATATTGGTGAGGTAAAATCCATTTGTGGTTGTGCTGGCAGATATAAAGCTAATGTCTTAGTATGCTAACCATTAGAAATGGTCATACCGCCAGAGTGACATCTGATAAAGGAATCAACAATAGCCAGCCAGGGTCAACCAAGAATTATGGGATAGACTCCTAATGTGGCTTTAGGCGAGAGGATCATAAAATTGACAGGGTAAGACCATTTTTC
Organism: Thuja plicata; assembly: GCA_018584345.1. NCBI lineage: Eukaryota > Viridiplantae > Streptophyta > Pinopsida > Cupressales > Cupressaceae > Thuja > Thuja plicata. Next base: position 538,572 of record MU227238.1, on the reverse strand, counting down.
AAGGTCAACAACTATATCCTCCATTACCCCATCAGGTTTGACTGTGGAGCTGTTTGCAAGCTGCAAGATAGCGGGTGTTTCCTAGAGGGTAGTGATGTGAAGTTTCTGCATGATATTTTTTTTCATCACATTTATGATAGCTCCTAGGTCAATTAAAGAATTTTTTATGGCTATCCCATTAATGGTTACTTTGACAACAAGGTTACCTGGATTAGAATATTTGGGGACCACTATCTTGTCGAGTATAATATCATCAAGTTTACCTAGGACATGGACTGTCTGGGGGTCCTTCCGTTTATAACCAAGATTGTTAAAGAAGGCTTCCTTGATATCCTTCCCATATGTGGGAACATCCTTTATTTCCTGAAACAATGAAATGTGAACATTAATTTTCTTTAATTGATCTAGGATGTCAAAGGTTGCATCTTCCTTATGTTTAGAGTTATCAACTCACAACCTTTGTGGAAAGGGAGGTTGAGCTGGTTGTACTGGTGCTGGTAATACATTTAGACCTACTGGAGTGGACTCTGGCATAGTTTGAGGTGGGGGCTCATCTGGAGTTACTTCAGTTATAATAGAAGGTGTGGGCAAAGTGGTGCCAGACCATAAATGAATGTCATTAATTGCGTATGCAGGGTATTGGTTTGGATAAACTGAATAGACATTTTTCTGAGGTGTCGGTGGCATATTATTAGGATTCTATTGAGGTTGTATAGGGAGTTGAGTAGGATTAGGAGGTGTTGTTGTGGCTGTAGGAGTTGGAAGACGGGCTTGTTGTTGTGGCTGCAGGAGTCCCTATTGCTGGTTTGGCCATTGCTGACCCCCACGCCACTAAGGGTTTTGTTGCCAATTCCCCTAGGGTTGTTGCCAATTCCCTTGGGGTTTTTTCCATTGAGGACTTGGGTAAGGTTTCCACTGAGGTTGAGGATTAGTCCAAAGAGGGTATTGATTATTCACAGGTTGTTGCCTTTGATTACTGTAAAATGGACTAGTAAAAGTAAGCGGGTCTTGAGGCATACCTTGTCTTTGATCCCATGGTCTTCATTGTGAAATGAAGAATACTTGCTCATCATCCCCTTCAATTGGCTTGTAATCAGTGGGTAGCTGTGTAGTCTCCATGTTGGCAACCAATTTGCAACGACAATTTCCCTTCTTCTATCTACAATGTGGATAGAACTCTGCTAGCATAGCTTCGGCCTCCTCATGTTTCTTTTTTGCTAGCATTGTGTCCAACTGGGTGGCCATGTTAATGATAATTTCTTGCTTAAATTTAGATAGAAAATGTGTGATTTATGCCCTTGAGGCTCCAACACCAATAGTTTTGCCTGGTGTGGCTTTGTATCCTCTACCCTTCTTCACCGTAACTCTTGAGTAATTGAGGAAGAATTTCTTGATATCATCCCATGTGGATTGGGTGCTATCTCCTCTGACCATAAGATCCAAGGCCTTAGTGCATCCTTAATTTATACCTCATAGAAAGATAAGTTTTTGGGACTCCTCATTAAGCTGATGATGAGTATTTTTATGTAGGCTGAACAATAATCTCGACACATAATCCTCTAGGCTTTCATCCTCCTTTTGGGTCATCTTGAAGATGTCATCCCCTCTCATATTATTTACCCTACAATATTCTTTGTATTTCTCTAGGAAAGTTACCTTCATTTCATCTCAATTATGTGTTGGAGATTTGATTCAGAGTAGTTGATTGATTGTATGTTTGTCATTGATGACAAGATATAATACACAGTAGTAATTCTGTATGAACTTATCTGAATAATGACATGAAGACTTGCGTGGATAGATACATGTTGTTGACATGTTTATTATGTTATTTTAATACATGTAGACCCAGATACGATGTTTCAGTAAAAATATGCAATTCTATTATTAGCAGTTACAGTTCTGGGAGTATAACGGTTTAGGGTAGACGTATATAATGTGTCTCATGAGTTGCACCTATCTTCAGGATATGCATGTGTATATTCATGATTAATTATTAGTTGTGGATATAAATCCAAAGGTGCCAAACGTGTTTCAAGATGATTGCAAAGTTATGGTTAATTTGGTGAGGCCGAATCAGTGAAGCGTCGCGTCTATTCAGCATTGACTTGCACAGAGTTAATATTGTTTGTGTGATTAGTTAAGCCGACTAAGATATTGATGAAGTGTTTCTAAGAGCCGACATGACCTTCTAATTTGGAGAAGATACTTATAGTAGTTCAATTATGATACGCTAAGTGTGAATGATATGAAATGTAAAGAAAGATGTACAGAGCAGATTATCAGAGTTGGTTCATTCATCAAGGATCTATGTGAAGAAAAAGTGAAAGATTGTAATACACTAGAAATGATCAAGACAATAGGTCTACTCTACAGTTCATCATCATATATAGTGCATATATTTTATATAGAAGGTTGTAGCCTTCATCATCAAGCAGTGAGCTTTTGGACAGTGAGTCCACCACCCCTAACAATGTTATTTATAAAAGACTCCTAACAGGGTCCGACCCTTAACCAGGTCACTATACTTATTGCATTGTATTGTACAACTCCTAACAGGGTTGAAATATCTTCTAACAAGGATTACTAAAAAAAAGTATAGTTTATTGTGGGTGCTAATTCCCACCGGGGTT
>MU227238.1:517369-534881 GCA_018584345.1 Thuja plicata | reverse complement strand
CACTTTGCATCTAAATGTCCCACAAGAGTCAAGAAGTTCAGACCTGATTACAAACCCAAATATAAGAAGGAATGTTATCATGCTGAAGAAGGTGTAACTGATGAAGATTCAGGAGAAGATGAAATTGTATTTGTTTCCCTTAGAGATATGGAAAGGATGCTTGAGGAAATGGACATTGCAGATGAAAAGGAAGAGCACAAACTAGCCCTAATTTCCAAAGCAGACACTAAAATTGATTGGATCATTGACATCGGATTCTCTCATCATATGACAGGTGAAAAAGATAGATTTGTTTAGTTAGACAAGTAAAAAGGTGGTATGGTTAGATTTGGAGATAACACTCCTAAACCTATCATAGGCAAAGGTTCTATCACTTTGGATGGAAAGAATAAGACAGATGATATTCTAAATGTTGATGGATTACATCATAACTTGCTGAGTGTTGGATAGCTACTTGACAAAGGTTATCATTTAGAGTTCAAGGACAACAAATGCATCATTAACAACAAGGATGGAGACATGATTGCATCAGGCTCAAAAACAAAAGGTAATGTTTTTTAGCTTAATTCTAATGTAAGTTGTTTTGTTGCAAAGGTGGATGACAGTTGGTTATGGCACAAGAGACTTTGTCATATCAACTTTGATAATATAGTAAAGATAAACAATGTTAAGGCAGTTAGAGACCTACCAAGTATTGCAAGACTAGTTGACACAATATGCAGGGAATGTGTTATGGGAAAGAATGTAAGGAGTTCCTTCAGAAGCAAGCATAACTTAGCCGAGAACAAATTGGACCTAGTGCATACATATTTATGTGGTCCTTCTCAAACAAGATCATACTATGGAGAAAGGTATTTCATTTTGTTTGTTGATGATTTTTCTAGGATGATGTGGGTTGCGTTCTTAAAGGAAAAGTCTGAAGCCTTTGAGAAGTTTAAAATATTCAAAGCTAAAGTTGAGAATGAATCTGGATTAAAAGTGAAATGCCTGAGGTCAGATAGAGGAGGAGAGTTCACCTCTGATCAGTTTTATAACTATTGTGAAGAGCATGGTATTAAAAGACAATTGAGTGCACCTAGAACCCCTCAGCAGAATGGGATTGCAGAAAGAAGGAACATGATCATACTTGATACAACGCGCACTATGATGATTGAAGGAAAAGTTGTGCACACCTATTGGAGAGATGTAGTGAACACAACAATATATACTATCAACAAAACCCAATTGAGGCCTGGCGTGGATAAGACTTCCTATGAACTTTGGCTTGGCATTGTACCTACAGTAAAATACTTTAGAATCTTTGGCAGCAAGTGCTACATCAAGCGAGATGATGGTGTTGGTAAGTTTGATGCTAGAAGTGATGACGACATTTTACTTGGTTATTCTACTAAAAGCAAAGAATATAGATGTTTCAATTTGAGATTAAAGAAGATAATTGAAAGCACAAATGTTAAAATTGATGAAAATTTTATGGTTCAAGAAAGATACTATGAATATGCACCTATGATTGAGGATGAATCCAGATCTAGCAACAAAGATACTGTTATTGAAGAAATGTTTGATTGCATTGATGTCTCATGCAATGACCCTAAATCAATCAGAGAAGAATCACAGACTATAGAAGAATAAGACACACCTAAGGTTCCAAAATTCACATCTAGATACCATTCTAAAAATGACATCATTGGAGATCAGAGCAACAGTGTTTTGACCAGATCTAAAGCAAAAGGTCTAGCAATGGATGAAGAGGTATGTTTACTCTCACAGATTGAACCCTTAATTGTTGAAGATGCCTGTAATGACTCTAATTGGAAGAATGCAATGAAAGAAGAATTAGATCAGATAATCATAAATGACACATGGGAATTGGTCCCCAGACCCAGTGACAAAAATGTGATTGGAACAAAGTGGGTATTCAGAAACAAGATGAATGAAGATGGTACAGTAGTTAGAAACAAAGCAAGATTGGTATGTAAGGGATATGCGCAGAGAGAAGGAATAGACTACACTAATACATTTGCCTCTGTGAGTAGACTGGAAGCCATAAAGTTGTTCTTGGCATATGCAATAGTCAAAGACTTTAAAGTATATCAAATGGATGTAAAATCAACTTTTTTGAATGGTGATTTGAATGAAGAAGTCTACATTGAACAACCTGAAGGATTTAATATTTTAGATGAAACAGACATGGTATGCAAATTGAAGAAGGCACTCTATGGTCTTAAACAGGCCCCAAGAGCTTGGTATGAGAGACTTGGTGGTTATCTTACCAAGATCGGTTTCAAGAAAGGAGCAGCAGATTATAACCTATTCACAAGAGAAACACCTGATGGATTATTGTTAGTTTCTATATTTGTTGATGACATTATTTTTGGGGGTAATGATAAGCTCAGTAAAGCATTTGCAAAAGAAATGCAGAATGAATTTTAAATGAGTATGATTGGTCCTATAAAATACTTTTTGGGATTAAATGTAAAGAAAATAGATAAAGATATATTCATTAATCAATCTAAATATGTGAAGGAAATACTGAAGACCTTTCAGATGGATGATTGTAAGCCAGTATGCACTCCCATGATAACAGGTAGCAAGCTTTCAAAAGATGATGACTCCACAATAGTTGATAAGACATTGTACAAATCTATGATTGGTAAACTCATTTATCTAACTCAATGTAGACCTAACATATCTAATGCATTTGGCATTGTTGGAAGATTTGTAGCTAAACCCAAGCAGAGTCACCTAATGGTAGTCAAAAGGATATTTAGATATCTAAAGGGAACTATAGACTATGGTTTATGGTATCCTAAATCAGAGAATGTAAAGCTTCATGTATACACAGATGCAGATTGGGCAAGTTGTATTGATGACAGAAAGAGCACTTTAGGAGGAGTCCTTGGAGATAGGTTGGTTTCCTGGATAAGCAAGAAGCAGAACTGTATTTCTCAGTCAACAACAGAAGTTGAATATGTTGCATCAGCACTGAATTTTTCAACTATGGTTTGGATCAAGCAGATGGTTAAAGACTTTGGCATTCAGGTTGATTATCCTATTGTTATTCATTGTGATAATACTAGCACTATCAACATGTCTAAGAACCCTGTCATGCACGCAAAGACAAAACACATAGAGATCAAGTACCATTTCTTAAGAGAAAAAGTTGCAGACAAAGAAGTTAAATTGGACTATGTGAACACCAAAGAATAGCTGACAGATATTTTCACAAAGCCCTTATCAAAGGATACTTTTGAGTATCTTAGAGAGAAGTTGGGAGTAATTCCCTCTCCTAAGTCTGTTTAGAAAAAGCAGTAAAGACATCAGTCGTTAAGTGACTAATGAATGGTTGACTACTCTACTTCTGGAGTAGTACCTATGCCTAAAGAACTATGGCACCCTTTACCATTGATGTCAAAGGGGGAGTATATAGTAAGGAGGAGTATGTACTAAGGGGGAGCATATACTCTGGGGGAGTATATAGATGGAACAAAAACACAGATAGAGGAATTGCAGCAGTTTAGAAAAATATTTGATGAGGATATTGAGAAGATTGTAAAAGAAAGAGGACACCATGAATAGAGGATGTTTTTGATATCATATGTTGCCATCAATGTCAAAGGGGGAGATTGTTGGAGATTTGATTCAGAGCAGTTGATTGATTGTATGTTTGTCATTGATGACAACATATAATACATAGTAGTAATTTTGTATGAACTTATCTGAATAATGACATGAAGACTTGCATGGATAGGTACATGTTGTTGACATGTTTATTATGTTATGTTCATACATGCAGACCCATATATGATGTTTCAGTAAAGTTATGCAATTCTGTTATTAGCAGTTACAGTTTTGGGAGTATAATGGTTTAGGGCCGACGTATATAACGTGTCTCATGAGTTGCGCCTATCTTCAAGATATGCGTGTGTATATTCATGATTAATTATGATTTTTGGATATAAATCCAAAGGTGCCAAACATGTTTCAAGATGATTGCAAAGTTATGGTTAATTTGGTGAGGCCGACTCAGTGAAGCATCGCGTCTATTCAACATTGACTTGCACAGACTTAATATTGTTTGCATGCTTAGTTAAGCTGACTAAGATATTGATGAAGTATCTCTAAGAGCCGACATGACCTTATAATTTGGAGAAGATACTTATAGTAGTTCAATTATGATACACTAAGTGTGAATGATACGAAATGTAAAGAAAGATGTACAGAGCAAATTATCAGATTTGGTTCATTCATCAAGGATCTATGTGAAGAAGAAGTGAAAGATTGTAATACACTAGAGCTGATCAAGACAGTAGGTCTACTCTATAGTTCATCATCAGATATAGTGCATATCTGTTATACAGAAGGTTGTAGCCTTCATCATCAAGCAGTGAGCTTTTGGACAGTGAGTCCACCACCCCTAATAGGGTTATTTATAAAAGACTCCTAACAGGGTCTGACCCTTAACCAGATCACTATACTTATTGCATTGTATTGTACAACTCCTAACAGGGTTGAAATATCTTCTAACAAGGATTACTACAAACAAGTATAGTTTATTATGGGTGCTAATTTCCACCGGGGTTTTTACCATTTGGTTTCCCCATAATCAAATTGTGTGTTGAGTACTGTGTTGTCTGATTATGCATTTGATTTGTTGTATAATAAAGTTGAAAAAGTAAAGAAAAGGACTTAAGTAACTGATAACTGATTCACCCCCCCCCTCTCAGTTATCCTTTGGGACTATTCTAACATTATGAACAACATCCTGACCTAAGCCCATAAACCATCTTAATCCAGGATCTTTAAGAGTTGCAAGAAACAATTTGAGCCTATGGGCATCCATGGTGTAGTCGTAACTATGACAAATGATGTCAAACTCAAAGAGAAAGGTATCTGGATCTTCGGTCACTAGGCCATAAAATTTGGGAAGAGCTGATGAGGGAATATTCTTGAGGTTGTTGTTATCATGCTGATCAGTAATGGGAAATAGAAAGGTAGGTGGGTTTGCTATCCTGGGTGGATGCTGAGGCAAACCTTGTGGTTGGTAAAAAACTAGAGGTAGTGGATTTTCTTCTTGATTGTCTGAGTTTTGGATTATGAGATTGGCTAAGGATTCTACAAATGGATTAATCTCCAGTTTACCTTGTAAAAGGTGAAAGTTCAGTAGATCACCTTTTGAAGATGATGATGATGATTCTGATAAAGGAAGGTTGACAATTGCATCCATGAATTGACCCTCCTCTTTGTCTTTGTCTAGTACAAAGATATCTCCTAAATGACTATTGGGGTAGTTGGGTAAGTACCTTCCTAGAGTGTCTCTTCTTCTTCTATGCATACAGGTAAGTGAACTATTTCAGCGGTGGAGTGAAAGAATTTTTGATAGAAAACTCTATTTACAAAGGATGTACATGCTGGAATTGAAATCTACCAATGGCTAATGGAAAATACTTGGCTTGACACCGTCCCCAGAAGTGGCACCAAAAATAATCTGTTCTATTTAAGGTATCAAATACTAGGCAAGTACCATAACTCAGGGATTGGACATCTGACCAAGAAACTATCCTCCTTTATAGAGACTCATTTAATTTATCAACCCAGGGATGTATTACTTGAAATGGGTTAGAAAAGTATATGCACCAAGGATTTTTACTTAGACCATGCTATGGCTGCAGGAAACAAATTGCTTTTGAAGATAAACTATTCTATGGCTGCAGGAAGTAAATTGCTTTGAAAGGAAACTATTTTAAAGTTGTAGAGAATGCTGGAAATGAAATGTAGAAGTGAAAGAGCTTGAAGGAACACTATAACTTGAAAATATTTGAAAATATAATCATAGTGCTTCAACAACTATGCCTCTTTGGTTGCAGGAAGTGTTGGACTACCCTGCGGCTTTTGGTTGCAGGAACTACATTAACACCAGAATTATAAAACCAAGATGTACGAAACTTAAACTATATGCAAATGATCCTATCTAGATAACACAGATTCCTCACCAAGTGGACCCCTTGAGTGAGTATCCAAACTCAATTATGTTGAATTGTAGATTTAAAACTTCAGTCTCTATTGACCAAAAATGTATTCCAAATTCAACTGTAAAGAAATAGTATGTAAACTATAACTAATAACACCCTTCCTCTCACACAAGTGAAAGGATTTATTTAAATAAAAAAATCTAACTTCTATCTAGTCACACCATAAAGATAGGCAGATATTTTATTACAACCCTACTAAACATGAAAGGAAACTATAAAACTGGAGATTGAATCGATCCATGAAAGAGGAAGGAAATGCTTTTGACAACAAATCCAACTTCCCATTCTTCCCTAGATTTCTTTAGAGAATTTATTATGATGCCTGGGTATTTTCTTGTTTTCTGCCACCTTGATCATCCCAAATCCATCTGTGCTGTGCTTGAGGTTTCCCTATATGCACCTGCTGCAAGACTAGGTTGAACGTCCAAAACATGGGCGCGGTTTACCTGGTCAAGGTAACATTTTCTAATTTGGTGCGCTACACTCTAGATGTTAGAGACATTTATAATAAAAAAAATAAAGATACACATTCATCATTCATGTTTAAGCAACAAATTTATTCCAAAAAGACATAACTATAATTCCAAAATAAGTAATCTAGTATCTTCATCCAAGCGTAGCATGTTTAAGTATTTCCAATCACAAAATAGGTTAGGTGGCAGCATGCCATATAACAAAAAATATAAGTAAAAGTATCTGGAAAAGAATAATAAGCATGATGAAAACATGGAAAAGATCCTATCAAGAGCATGTCCTAGGGCTTCTAAAGCATGGCATTAATATGCCCTATCAGGGTGAATCAGTTGTGAGAAAAATTATTAAACATTACACTTTATAAACCAAAACTTCAATTCAAATGATAACATAGTAAATACCAACACAATAACACAATCCTTTTTTGTTGAGGAAACCTTGTTAAAGGTAAAATCCCAGTGGGAATTAGCACCCACAAATGATGTGCTAAGAGTATAGTATCCCTGTTAAAAGATTTATCCATGTTAGGAGCTTATTACAACATTACAGTGCATAGTCCTTCTTAAATGACAAACCCTTTTAGGAGTCAAGAGTAATAGTGGGCTCACTTCCCAAATAAGGTTAAAGCCACCCTCAAGAATTTACAATCCGAACAAGTGTATATAAGAAATATACAATCCAATGAACTGTCTGATAGAAACTGTCTTTGCTTGGACAGTTCCAATGAAGTACTATAATCACAAACTCTGCTCTACATCCAAAAACCAATCAAGCTTCAAAGCTTTCAAACTTCTTTATATTTTCAATCACCTTCTCATCATGCCTCCATCTTCTCAAAAGAAAAGATCTCTTATATATACCCTATTACAATAATTGATTAGGTTGGCCAATTAAGCTTTCCCAATATACAAATAATTATTTAACCCCTTGCTAAGATACACATAGTACCTAAAACAAGTAAACATCAATTACAATACATTAGATATAATCCAAGATTTGCAATCCACACTCACAATCCATAATTCATGATATATCTCTGAAGTGTGCCCCTAATAGGTCTCCTCTAGAATACACATCTCAGCTGACGTCACCAACAATCACACGACTTGAGATCAATAAAAAAATTCCTTAATATGCCTTTTGTCATCTCTTAAGCTTGCATAACCTGAAGCATCATCACCTGTAAGATATACCCAAAACACAGAGACTCGCTCTGTCAAGCATCACTTTCACCGTCTTGAAACTAGTCTTTACTAAAACATCTGTAACAATTCAAATATGAAATATTAAGTCAAGCGAACTTAGAAATAATATCATCACACATCCTTGTTCATATCATCATCTTTTCTCATTCTGATTCATCCGTAGAAGATCCATACACTTCTGTCAGTCATCATACAATAGTAATAACCAGTTTGTTCTCTCCACAAAAACATATGTTGACATCAGTGATAAAACATGAGTGCCAAAAACATCAGTAGTACCCAATTCTAATATCATCCAACACATATATGTTGGAAAACAAAGGCTTATATGTCTGTGATTGGAAACCTAACTTTAATCCGGATGCAGAAAAAGTCAAAGAGGTAGCGATATGGCTGAAGCTTAAAAAATTTCCATGGGAATATAAAGATGAGGCTACTCTCAAATCAATAGGAAACAATATTGGAACATTCATAAGTGCAAAGGAATGTGTGGATGCCAACAAATTTTACTCTTTTTCTAAGATTTTAGTGAAAATACAGGATTGTTATTAAATCCCTAAATATGTGGTTTTAGGCTCTTCATATGGAGAATAGAGGCTGAAAATTGAAGTAGAGTGTGCTAAGAGGGAGCCACTAGGTGCAGTGGGCCAAAGGAAAAACAAGGGTCTTGAGATCAACCAAAACTTGGATTGGATCAAGGAGATAGAGGAGATTCAAACCTGAGCACCCTCTTGGTTTATCCAATATGAGGAGTAAATGATCCTGAACAGGGAGGAGATAGAGAGATCAACTTAGGAAAAGCACAGTGAGAAGAAGGGTAATGAAACTGGTATAGGGTTAATGTTTGAAGGCTCAACCATATTGAATGACAATATGTATAGTCCTGACTCAACCCAAATGGTCAAACAAACCCCTTTTTCTCTAGATAACAAAGATAATACACAAGATTCCTTAGTGGTAGGGAAGATAGGGAACTCAATTGTTGTCCCTGACACTATGGAGGAGCATCAACATACCCTGAGACTCTTTAGTGAAAGTAATATGGACAGAAGCCACAAACCTTATTTTGCGATGGACGGTCCCTATGGACTAAATACTCATGAGGCAGCCATAGGGTTGGATGAAAATGGCAATCAAGACTTTTGCAAAGATATTCAGATTTATCTAATAAGAAACTTGGAGTCTTCTATGAATGATATGCGAGAAAATGGGGACAATGGTCGGGCTTCTAAATCAGAATATGAGTCACAAGAGGAAGGAGGTGGGAATGAGGAGTTGGGTTTCCAGGATCAGATAGATATAAAAAAGGATAGAACCATAAAGAAGACTCCTTCACAGGTTTAGAAACCAAATGTAAAGGATAAACAAAAAAGAGCCCCAAAACTGGTGTAGGTAAAACTTGCAATAGCTGGTAATGCAACAGACCAGACAAAACTGCTGAGATGGGAAAGAGGCTATCCCTCTTCCCAGAAGAAATGAAGTTGCTTTCATGGAATGTTAGGGGTTGCAATGCCCCTGACAAGAGTCATTTGGTTAAAAGGTGTCTTGACCAAACCCAACCAGATTTAGACCAAACCCAACCAGATTTAGTGTTCTTTCAGGAAACAAAGCTAAGTGGGGTGGGAAGTGTACAATTTTTGAGAAATTTTGGTATGGGGGGATGCTTATTCACTGAGGTAGATGGGGCTTTGGGTGGAATGGGAATTTTATGGAAAGAAGTGGTGATGAATGTGTCTTTATTAGAGGAGGGTAGTAAGTGGCAGGTAGTAGAAGTTGATGAACTATAACTGATTGAATGTTTGAAGATGTTAAGTTGATGATCACCAAGTCAAAGAAAGTTAATGCAAGGCATTAAATCAGTTAATGTATTGTATTGTCATTGATTTCAACTTGATATAATATTTAAGGTCATGTACATACTTCTAAAGACTTCAAAGAACAAATGAATCAAAGATAATAGACAAAGAACTGAACCTGTACTTGCCAGATATGTCAGAAGGAACCATCCACAAAACCAAATCATAGGAGACAAGAAGGCTGGTATGAGAACCAGAAGTAAGTCTCTAAACACAAGATGTCTAATTTGTGATTTTCAGCCAAAATCTATCAATGCTGCACTTGATAATGATGAATGGATTAGTGCTATGAATTAGGAAATTGAGTAGATTGAGAAAAATAAGATATGGACACTTGTACCGAGACCAGATGACAAGAATGTCATCGGTACAAAATGGATATTCAGGAATAAAATGAATGAGAATGGAGAAGTAACCAAAAACAAAGCAAGACATGCAAGGGGTATGCATAAGAAGAAGGGATTGACTATGGAGAAACCTTTGCACCCGTTGCTAGGCTAGGAGTGAGAATATTACTTGATTATGCTGCATGTAAAGGATTCAAGGTATAACAAATGGATGTCAAGTCTGCATTCCTAAATGAAATACTTGAGGAAGAGGTATACATTGAACAACTAGAAGGGTTTTCTAATCCAGATAAGAGGAACATGGTATGTAGACTACACAAAGCCTTGTATGAGTTGAAACAAGAACCAAGAGCCTGGTATGAAAGACTTCATTCCTATCTCATAAGTACTAGTGAAAACAATAATCTTTATTTGAAGGAAGATATTGATGCTAACATTTTGAATGCTGAAATATTTGTTGATGACATCATATTTGGAGGCAATGATATGCTATGCAAATCATTTGCAAATAAAATGAGCAAAGAGTTTGAGATGTCTATGTTTGGAGAGATCAATTTCTTTCTTGGTCTACAGATCATGGAACAAGATGAAGGTATTTTCATTACACAATCCAAATACATCAAGGAAGTACTGAAAATATTCAAGGTGGAAGATTCCAAACTAGTTGGAACACCGATGGCAACTGGATGTAAGCTAACAAAGGAGGACAAGTCATCAGAGGTAAATCAGACTTTGTATAGATCAATGATTGGGAAACTCGTGTATGTTGTACATACTAGACTAGATATTGCACATGCAATAGGAATAGTTGCAAGATTTTCTTCTAATCCTAGTGAATAACATATGACTGCTGTGAAAAGAATCCTAAGATATCTAAAGAATACCAAGGACTATGGATTATGGTATAGAAGAGAAGGAAAATTTGAACTTAAGGTCTTTACCGACACTGATTGGGATGGAAACATTGATGACCGAAAGAGCACAACTAGAGGAGCATTCTTTATGGGTGACAAACTTGTCACATGGATCAACAAGAAGCAAGGATGCATCTCTCAGTCTACTGCAGAAGCAGAGTATGTTGCTACTACTACAAACTGCTCAAATATTGCATGGATCAAACAGTTACTGGAAGGTATGCATATGCAAATTCTTGAACCGGTAATTATCTACTGTGACAATACCAGTGAAATAAACAATTCCAAAAATCCATTCATGCATGCTAATCAAAGCATATTGCTATCAAGTATCATTATTTGAGAGAAAAAGTTCAAGAAAAGGAGGTGATACTTGAGTATGTGCAATCAAAGGAACAATTAACTGATATCTTCACCAAGCCATTTCCCAAGGATGCATTTGAGTACTTGAGAAAGAGACTAGGGGTCAGACCCTTGTCTATTGGTCAGTAAGATGAATAGAAGGCTGCATCAACCTACATATTATCAGAATATCATTCATGTTGATGCAAGAAAAGAGATGGAATTCAAAGATACATCTATACACAACAAGGTATTTATCTACTCCAAGCACTAGAATTGTTATATTGTTGATGGATTGAGAAATTCAAGGAGCATATTATGGATAGAAGGATTATTTGGCATTAATGTCAAATATTTGTTTGACATTACTGTCAAAGGGAGAGATTATATCCATTTTCACATTAGGGAAAGATTATATCCATCACATTATCTGAAGGGAGAGATGTAACCAAAAAGGGAGAGTACATACAAAGGGAGAGAATTGCTGAAAAGAGACATCAAAAGAAAAGAGAACAGTCAAACAGAGAGAGTTTGACACATGAAGGGAACACATCACATCAGAAGAAGAAAGATTCTACATCTATCCAGTGAAGGGATTCAAGACAGAGAGAGAGCTGCAAGAATCAAATCTAAGCTATGAGAGCTTACCGAGGACCAGAAATTTGTATCGGTCGATGATCACCAAGTCAAAGAAATTTAATGCAAGGCATTAAATTAGTTAATGTATTGTATTTTCATTGATGTCAACTTGATATAATCTATAAGGTCATGTACATACTACTAAAGAATTCAAAGAAAAAATGAACCAAAGGCTATGCTATCAGTAATGCATAAAAGTTAAGTATTCACAAAGTGACTGTATACATCGACGGAGTGCACACCGATAGACAAAGTATCAACAAGAGAAAAGTCACAGTGTTACGCAATGAGAAAAAGCACAACATTACCGATGAGAAAAGTTACAGTGTTACCCGATGGACATAAGCACAGTGTAACCCGACGAACAAAATTATAGTGTTGCCTGATGGACGAAGATCCCAAAGACAATTGAAGTCACACCGATGAAACAATTAGTTGTCACCGACGACTAATTGAAGTATTAACCGATAGAACAAAGAGTTTAGAAATGACAAAATTCTTAGCTATCAAGAGATAAATATAGACTTAACTGGTACTTATCCTTGTTTTAATCGACAAGATAAAGCTAGAGATAATTAAAGGATTTAAAGCTGCTTTTTCCAATTGGAAAGAAGATCTCTATGAGATAAAATTAGAGTTTTGCTTTAAATATAATTGGCAAGAATTATGGATCATGCCAAGATCAAGAAAGCCAAGAAATATTGAAATCATCCCTATATAAGAGACTAGCTTATTCATTATGAATAAGGGGATTGACAAGAGAATAGACGCTAAAGAGATTCTGAAGGAGAAGAAAGTCTTCATTCATACCTGATCAATCAAGATGAGGAAAGAACTAAATTTTGCAAACACCGACGAACAGTGATAGAACATCACAGAGAAGAACAATGTGGAGCAAGGGTATTAAATTGATTACATTGATTATAAAGGTAATGCACTTACAATAGATCTGAAAATCTACAATTCAAGTTGTATATGTGAATAGATCAATTTAATGTTTTAGTTTAACCACTAAAGCATCAAGTCTCTTAACTGAGTAGGACTTAAAAGTCTTTTCTAATTGAGATCATCCCAAGGAGTATCAAAAATTTTGATCATACAAAGTAGCATTGGATATGCCCGATACCTATTGACAGGCCAAGAGAGTGTTTGATCAAGGATGGTAGCATTAGATGCCAGATACTAAGTGACAAACTATTCATTTAAATCCTCTAACAGGTCACACCTAACACTGTGTTTGTAACCTTTAACATGGTTGGCTCTTAACCAAGCTCACTTCAGAAGAGTGAAAATTTTGGGTACCGGTCCTAGTAGTTTTTCCCTTAACAGGGTTTCCACATTAAAAATCCATGTCCTAATGTGTCTATGAGTCATTACTTTATTGTTTTGCATTTCACATAAGTAAATCTAGATTGATCGGTATACACTAGTTATTTACTGTGTTTCGGTAAATAGAAAGACTGCTTATCGATAAACATACAGTAGAAGGTTTTACAAATCATTCCGACAAGTAGTAATTTTATATAAGTATTTCAAGGCATTCATCTTATAGGAATGAAGATAACTAGAGTCGTATAAATGTGGTAATAAGTTTTTGGGTTGATTTAAGGATTAATTTTAGAGGCCACTGATTCATCCCCCCTCTCAGTTATTCTAATAGCAGTTACATCCTTTCAGCTTAGGATGAGGTTCTTTGCTGTCAATATATATGAGCTATGTAATCAAGAATTGAAAAAACAACTTTGGAAATCCTTATCGATCATAAGTGGTAGATTGAAGGACACCCTATATGTAATAGGGGGATTTTAATGCAATAACCTCTCTAATGGAGAAAATGGGAGGAAAAGGTTAGATTAGTCAGAGTCAAAGAGACTTTGCATATTTTGTAATGGAAAATGAACTCCAAGATTTGCAATTAAAAAATGGAGTCTTCACATGGACCAGTAGAAGATTGGGAAATTGGATAGATTTATCTTGGGAGGAGATTGGATGGACATGAACTGGATATGTCAGGCGGAGATTTTACCAATCACAAGTTCAGACCACTTTCCAATATGTTTGAAGATTGCTGATGATGTTGCTCCTGAAAGAGCTCCCTTTCAGTTTGAAAAGATGTGGCTACATGAGCAGGGGTTTATGGATCTTATATAACAATGGTGGAACATTTCACCTAGGC
This sequence comes from Thuja plicata, assembly GCA_018584345.1. Classification (NCBI taxonomy): domain Eukaryota; kingdom Viridiplantae; phylum Streptophyta; class Pinopsida; order Cupressales; family Cupressaceae; genus Thuja; species Thuja plicata. Next base: position 520,899 of record MU227238.1, on the reverse strand, counting down.
AATCCGGTAATGTGGCCTTTCTTTTTTTCAAAAAACTACAATTCTTAAAAGAATGTCTTAAAGTGTGGAACCGTGAAGTCTTTAAAAATATATTTGCTGAAAAATTTAGACTAGAAACAGAGATGGCTAACTTATATGAAAAAAATATTAATGGAGGAATGGAATCTGAGGCCTTTAATCAAGAAAAGGAATTGAAGAGGCAATATAATAAGATTTTGGATAGGGGAGAGATCTAATGGCAACAAAAATCAAGAGATCTATGGCTACGAGAAGGTGACAAAAACACTAAATTCTTTCACAACTCAGTCAAAGGATGACGATCTCTTAATAGATTATTCTCCATAAAAGACCAACAAGGCAATGTGTTAACAGATCCAACCATGATAAATGCAAAATCAATTAATTTTTTCTCTTCAATATTCTCTCAGAATGAGAAGGACTTTATTGATGACTGATACTTTTAGAGGTCATCCCAATAGTGATATCGGGGGAGGAGAATGAAATGTTAATGAAGGCTATTTATATGAAAGAAGTGAAAGCCTCTTTGTTCAACTTAGGAAGTGATAAGGCTCCAAGGCCAGATGGGTTTCCTGCCCTTTTTTTTTCAAAAAGAATGGCATATTATAGGAAAATATTCACATGCAGTGGTGGAAGATTCAAGCCAAAAGGGAATCCTCTTCAAAGATTTTAATAACACGTTTTTATCCTTGATTTTGAAGAAGGGTAAGAAATATTATTTTGATGATTTTAGGCCCATAGCCCTCTAAAATACAATTTACAAAGTTATAAAAAAGGTAATTGCTAATAGGATGAAACTTGTGCTGCCAACAATTATCTTAGAGGAACAAAGTGGGTTTGCACCGGGTAGATCCATTTATGAAGGAATAATTGTAGTGCGTGAAGTAATCCATTCTTTAAAGTTTGGAAAGGAGGCATGCATGATGATCAAATTGGACATAAAGAAATCTTATGAAAAATTCAATAGGGGATTCCTTATGTCAATATTATAGAGGTTTGGTTTTGAAAATCGCTGGTGTGAATGGGTGTCAAGTTGTATCTCATCTCCCCGTCTTTCTATTTTGATAAATGGCAGCCCCCAAGGTTTCTTTGAAACTACCACTGGAATTCGTCAAGGTGATCCTTTATCTCCCTTCTTGTTCATTATCCTCGCTGAAGCTCTTGGGAGATTGATTAAACTAAGAGGTTCTTTGGGCTCTTGGAAAGGTATCATAGTTGCTAGAGGTATGGAGTCAGTTACTCATTTGCAGTTTGTAGATAATACATATTTGATGGGAGAGGCTTCTACAAGAGAAGCCAGAATAATAAAGGTATGTTTGGATTCATGTAGTAATGCATCGGGATAATTTATAAATTGGGTAAAGTCATAAATATTCTTCTTCAACAACTCCCTCCCTGTGCAACAACACATATGTAGAATTTTGGGCATGAATGCAGGGGCTCTACAAAGCAAATATTTGGGTATTCTCTTGTTTGAGGGTGCTTCCAAAGCAAACCTCCAGAAAGACTTAATAGATAGTTGTGTGAAGAGGATGTAAATTTGGAAAGAAAAATAGCTCACATATGTTGGATGAATCCTTATGTTGCAATAATTCATATCTTCAATTCTCATTTTCTCTATGATTTTCTTGAAGATCCCAATCAAAGTATTATAGTATATTGAGAAGAGAATGAGACAATTTTTCTGAAATGGAGGATAGGAGGAGGATAAAATCCCTCTAGTGGCATGGGACACCATCTGTAAACCAAAGAAGATAGGTGGTGATGGCCTACGTAAATGGCACTTGATCAATAAAGCTTTGGGTGCAAAATTGGTCTGGGAAATGTACTCCAAATCATCCCAGCTATGGGTGCTGACATTAAAAAGGAAATATTTGGACTCAATGGAGGATAAGAGAATCTTCACCATTCAAGATCCTCCGAAGGGCTCTACAATGTGGAATTTTATTCTAGATTTTTGGCCTGTGGCGTGTAATCATTTATCTTGGCAGATTGGTGATGGACGGGAGGCAACCTTTTGGGATGACTCGTGGAGTGGAAAGTTGGTGCTATCTGAAGATGATAACTTACAAAACCTGACCTTGATCATGAGAAATACACGGGGTGATAAGTTCAGAGACTATATGGAGATTAGGAATGGTCCTATGCGGGATCAATGGTGTTGGAAAAATATAGATTCAACATGGCTTAATGAGGCCCAAACTAAACAAATGAATAACATTCTAACAGATAGATCTGTGAATTTATGTGATGAAAAAGATTATATCATATGGTGTGTGGCCAAGAGTGGACATTACTCAGTTAAGTTAGGATATCAATTACTGGCTAGAGATGTGGGGATAGCAGAATGGCCTCACACATTGTGCTGGGATAAGGAATGTTTATAAAAGGTAAGAGCTTTCTCTTGGATGGCCATGTTAGAGTAATTTAGCAATTACTCTTTAGTGCTTAAGTTTCACTTAGGCAGTTTCCTTTTAGACTTAAGAAAGTTTCTATTTCCTAGCAGTTTCCCGTTTAGGGTTTCGACATCCTTTATAAGGATTGTCTTCTTTGTATTTCATAAGGAGATTACTTTGTAAATCTTTTAGTTAATAGAAATCATTTCTGTTTCAATGGATTTGCAGTCTCTTTCATTTTGGCCGCCATAGCTGTCTGATTACTTCTATCCTCTTTCTGTCTTCTTCATTCTCGTAGCAGCTTTGCATGCAGGTGATCTTGGTTGCATTGCGTCTCAGCAATCTCAACATGGTATCAGAGCCATCTTGCTGCCGGCTGTTCAAGTGTTTTTGAAGCGTTCGAGGGTTTGGAGGTTTCTCTAGCTTTCCTGGCAGTCTCTTGTGATTCTGGGGGGTCTCTGTTTTTGGAGGCACTTTGGGCCCAAACGGACACCACCATTGTGTCCGGAAGGCCCAAAAACCCCAGAAACCATATAAGGCTTGTCCGTTTTGGACACCGGGGCCTCTGGAGAATTTTTTTCAGCCTCCCAGGGCCGTACGGGCACGGACATCGAGAAAAAATTACAAAAACCCATGTTTTTTTGTGTTTTTTCGAGTTTAATATTCCGCGCACAGTGGAAAATTGTTTTGGGTGCCACCGCGCCACCGCCGCGCCACCGCAGCCGGTCGGTGGTCGGCCGCCCCGCCTGCTCTGTCCGCGGCCCCCGCCGCCACCTTGCGGCCCCTACCGAGCCTCCTGCCGCGGCCCGCGCCGCCCTCTACACCGCGGCCCCGCCGCTTAGCGGCTTCTCTGCCAGACTGCTCCGCTGGTTCCCTCACCCCGCCGCCGCCTCGCTGGGATCCGCCACCCCCGCGCCGCCCGGGGGGTATGTGTAGCCCCCGCGGGCCTCTTAGCCCCTCGGCTGGTCCTATTGGCGACCAGGGGCCCAGTTTTAGCCCCCTGCGCGCCATGCGCCCAGGGGCTGGGATTTTTTTAGCCCCCGAGGGCTTATTTTTTTCCTCTGAGGCCCTTTCTGACCTACCTGGACGTTTTTCTCTCTATAGGGAGCGTACGGG
>MU227238.1:462912-510081 GCA_018584345.1 Thuja plicata | reverse complement strand
TTCTACCTTCTACTCCACTATGGATGCACTGGGTGCACATCATGTTATGCCCTCTTTTGAGACCTTCTGTGATAGGTTAACTCATGAGCAGTCCAAGCTCAGTCAGATGGATTCTCTTATAGGTTCACAGTCACAGGCATTGCTTGCCAAGACATCTCAGGATACATAGAAGCTGAAGCCAAAGTAGATATCTGATTCCTCTTCTCAACACTCTACTGGCCCACCATCTTCTTCTAAGAAGGAGAAACAGAAGACTGAGAACCCTACATGTTCCTATTGTCAGAAGGGGCCTTATGATGAGTCACATTGTTTTCAGAAGAGATTTCATGGCTATGAGAAATAGATTGTAGATTTGCAAGCTCTCCTTTAGAAGAGCACTATTTCCTCTCCATCCTCTTCCACCTCACAGGGGTCTGCTTTTCAGTCTTCTGCCTCATCTTCGACATCGGGATAGGATTTTGGATAGGGTCATGCATTACGGGCTTCTGTTGCATCCCCTTCCTAGGTCCCTTGGATACTAGATTCAGGTGTTTCTCACCATATGACATCTTCTCCTGAGATCTTCTCTTCTATTGAGGCTTCTCCTATTCCCCACATTCTCATGGGGAATAACACTATTATGCCAGTCTGCGGGAAAGGTTCTATATGCATTCAGGATGGCACATTCAATGATGTATTGTATGTTCCATTTCTATCTGTAAACCTTCTCTCAATTTACCAGATTACACACAGTGGATCAGGGAAGACAATTGAGTTCACGCCAGATTCAGTCTTCATTCGGGATAGTGTGACAGGTGGCATTGTTGCTACAGGGATAGTTGATCATTCCACCCATCTCTACACCTTTTCACACTTTGGTCCACCATCTCCATCATCAGAGAACAACTCTCGTCTTACGTGAGAGCATCATGTGGGACAGTCAGGCCACTTGAACCTCTGTGTTATTCCTGAGACCACTTCTGTGGCTGCCTCACCTTATCTTGTTCGGGTTTCTTCTCTTCAGCAGGACTCTTCTTCAGCACTGCCAGACCCTCCAGCTCCATTCATCGAGCCACCAGGTGCAGTTGTTGAGGATTCTACAGAGGACACTCATCTCCTCTCTCTTAACAGTGTCAGCACACCTATCATACCACCTACATTGGGTGTTCCCTTTCAGGATCCTCATGTCTACTCCTTTGAGCATCAACTCAGCCTTCCAGTGACACCTCATCTTTTGAGGTTACCTCTTTAGTGCTCACTTCCTTTCACTCCTTTGTATTGGCGTCATGCTATTTTGTTCATTGATCCAGGGGTTCTTTCATTCTGGGGGGGATTTGGAGCCTTGACCCTCTCTCATGGGGGGGGGGGGGGGGGGGGCNGGGGGGGGGTTGGCAACACGCATTGTACTTATGGCTTTGAGAGAGTCTCTTGAAGTCATTTTTTGTCTTTTGCTTGCTTTTATATCTCTTTTTGGAGAGGAGTTTTTCCCACTGGGTTTTCTTCTTTGTCTCTGGTTTATAGAGATTTCCTTGTATTGGGTACCTGATCAGGCCTTGTTGCTGGGACCCATTTCCTACTTTCATAGTTGTGCTAGGTCAGCTTACCTCCTGAGCTTCACTTAAGGGGGGGTGTTAGAGTAATTATATTTTACACTTATTAATTAAATCACTTCGGTTTAATTAATTAAGTTATTTATTACTCTGTTTTCTTAAGCTATCTCTTAGGTGCATTATAATTAATATCTTTATTAATTATAATGTGCAACCTAGATTTTTTAGGCTTTAGGGTTTTGTTCACCTTTATAGGTTGAACCTTGTAAATCTTTTTTTTCAACTAACTCGGATCATAATTTTGCTCTCATTTTTGAGTAACTTCTGAGTTCTGGCTTTTGCTTCTTTCTGCTTCTCTCCTGTAACAGGTTATTTGCATGCAAGTATTCTTGGCATTCTGTGGATTTGTATCTCTCAAATCCTACATTTTCTATGATCACTCCCCCTAAGGAGTAGATAAATACATCAAGTCTAGAGAATGATATGGCTCTGAGATCCACTGGACTGATGCACATCTGCATCATTTAGTTTTCACTAGGAGGGGTCATCACCCCTAGCATGCCTCTAAGATATTCAAAAGAATCTTTTGGCAAAGGTTTGGTAAATATATCTTCTATCTATTCCTTTGTGCTAATATACTCCAGTTTAATCTCTCTGTTTGCTACCTTCTCCCTTAAGAAATGACACTTGATGGAAATGTGTTTAGTCTTTGAATGAATTACAAGATTCTTTGACATATTCATTGTGTTGGCATTATCACAATGGATAACCACTGGTTCTTTGAAAATTATTCTAATGTCCTTCAACATTTGTACCATCCAAACAAATTGTGTACATTTTATTGCAGCAACAACATACTTTGACTCAGCAGTAGATTGAGCAATACAATTCTGCTTCTTACTCAACCAAGAAACCAACCTTTTTCCAAGGAAAAATGCCCCACCACTTGTGCTCTTCCTATCATTTACATTACCTTCCTAATCAACATCAGTAAAAGCCTACAATGTAAAATCATCAGTTTTTTCATACCATAATCCATACTATACTATTCCTTTCAGATATTTGAAAATTATTTTCATAGCAGCAAAGTGTGTCTCTTTAGGATCTGCCTGATATCTAGCTACGATTCCAACTGCATTGGTAATATTTGGTCTAGTGCACGTGTCAAATATTGTAGACCTCTAATCATTGACCTGTACTTAGTCTACCCAACACTTTGAGTCTCATCACTTTTAGTTAGTTTGTTCCCTATTACCATGGGTGTACCAACAGGTTTACAATCTTCCATTCCAAACTTCTTCAACATTTCCTTAAGGTACTTGGTGTGAGATATAAATATGCCATTTTTACTCTGATTAATTTGCAAACCAAGAAAAAATTTCATCTCACCAATCATTGATATCTCAAACTCATTCTCCATTTTCTTTAGCAAACTTATTACTCATTTTTATCATTGCCTCAAAAAATGATATCATCAACAAAAAATTCTATAATTAAGATTTCATCTTCATCTAAAAACAAATTACTATCTGCATTACCTTTTCCAAAACCAAGATGAAGTAGATGTTTATCCAGTCTTGCATACCATGCCCTCGGTGCTTGTTTCAGTCCATACAGTGCCTTCTTTAATATAAAAACCATGTTTTCATCATCTGTCAAAGGAAAACCATCAGGTTTCTCAATGTACACTTCTTCTTCTAGGTCACCATTCAAGAATGCTGATTTCACATCCATCTGATACACTTTGAAGTCTTTATATGCAGCATAAGAAAGGAATAGTCTCACAACTTCCAGTCTGGCAACAGGTGCAAATGTTTCTTCGTAGTCTATGCCTTCTTGTTGTGAGTAGCCTTTACATACTAGTCTAGCATTTTTTCTTACCACTGTGTCTTCCTCACCCATTTTGTTTCTGAAAATCTAGTTAGTGCCAATCACATTCTTGTTCTTAGGTCTTGGAACCAACTCCCAAGTATTGTTCTTCTTTATCTATTCTAGTTCTTCTTCCATGGATTTAGTCCAAGTTTCATCTTTACATGCTTCATTAGTAGTCTTGTGTTCAGCTTGAGAAATCAAACAGATCTCATCTCTAAATTTAGATCTAGTCATCATGCCTTTTCTTGCATCACCAATAATTTGATCTTCGGGGTGGTTTTTCTTGACATACCTTAGAGTCTTCAATGTATCAGTAGCTTCTACCTGTTCTTCTTCTTCAATTTCATTCTCGATCATCAAGGGTCCTTTGGGTTCAACAACAACTTCTCTTGATTCTGTAATCTGACCACAATCATACATTCTTTCCTAAATTTGAAATTTCTCATCTATCCTCACATTGGCACTTTCAATTATTTTCCTTAGTCTCAGATTGAAATATTTATATGCTTTACTTTTAGTGGAATAACCAAGAAATATTCCTTCATCACTTCTAGCATCAAACTTTCCTATCTCACCGTCTCTTTTGATATAACATTTACTACCAAATATTCTAAAATATTTCACAGTCGGTGTATGATCAAACCATAATTCATAAGGAGTTTTATTTTTACCTTCTCTGTTCTAAATTCTGTTTAATGTTTACACAATGGTGCTAATTGCTTCTCTCCAATGAACATGTGATACATTTCCTTCCAGAAACATAGTCCTAGCAGCATCTAATATAGTTTTGTTTCTTCGCTCTGCTATCCCATTCTTTTATGGAGTTCTAGGAGCGGAAGTCTGTCTATGTATTCCATTTTCTTCACAATATGTATTAAACAGTTTTGATATAAAATATCCTCCTTTGTCTGATCTCAAAAATTTCATCTTTAAACCAGATTCATTCTCAACTTTTGCCTTGAATATTTTGAATTTGTCAAATGCCTCAGATTTCTCTCTCAAATATGTAACCCACATCATTCTAGAAAATTCATGAACAAAGAGTATAAAATACCTTTCACCATAGTATGATCTTGTTCTTGTAGGACCACACAGATCTGTATGCACCAGATCCAACTTCCCTTTTGCTGAATAGGATTTTCTCTTGAAGGTGCTTCTAGTATGTTTCCCCATAACACATTCTCTACACATAGTGTTAGATGGCTTAACAATTTTAGGTAGATCTCTTATTTCTTTTGTCATACTTTCCTTCACAATGTTGTCAAAATTAACATGAAAATTTTTTCTATGCCATAACCAGCTATCATCAACCTTTTCAATAAAACAAGAAGCTTCAGATGTGTTTCGTTCAAATACATTACCTTTGGATTTAGTACCAGATGCTATCAAGTCTCCTATTTTTCTCTTGATAGTACACTTTCCATTTATGAAGTTCAGTTGATAACCCTTGTTCACTAGATGTCCAACACTCAACAAATTGTGCTTAAGTCCATCAAGTAATACATTGTCAGTGTTAGTCTTTCCATCCAAAGAAGTAGATCCAACTCCAATAATAAGTTTAGGAGTATTGTCACCAAATTTGACAACACCACCATCATGTTTCTTCAAACTCACAAACTTATTTTTATCTCCAGTCATATGATGTGAACAACCACTATCTATGACCCATTCAGATTTCTTTTCAAGTCGAGATACTAATGATTTTTCATCATGCATAGTTTCATCATCCTTAATAGCAATGAATCCAATTTCATCAAAGTTATCATCCTCATCATCAAATATTCCTTCACTAGCATAATAACATTCCTTATCCTTTAAGAACTTAGACTTGAAAAACTTAGGTTTGTGCTTTGGAATTCTTGTAGGACATCTAGATGCAAAATGACCAATCTTGTTACATGAAAAATATTTCAAAGGTAATTTGCCCTCAAAATTACCCTTACCTCTCTTTTCTCTTCTGGAAATCAGTGCAACAATTTCATCTATCTTTCTTTCTTCTTTCTATATATGTTCCCATTCATCAGCATAGGCTCCATGTTCTTCTTTTAGATCATTACTTTCTGTGCTTTTATTTCTAGATAAGTTCTTGTTCTTGTGCATGGTTGCCTTCAATGCTGAGTCAACTTTAGGTAAAGTGTCTCACAATTTTGTGGCCTCAAATTTAGTTAGTTTACCAATCAAAATCTCTTTGGTGAAGTTCGGTGTCAAAGGTATGATCTCCTCTATAGCCTAAACCTTGGTTCTATATGTAGATGTCAGAGATCTAAGAATCTTTGCAATTACTTCTTCCTCACTGTAAGTACCTCCAGAGTTCCTAAAACCAATAACACCTCAGTAATAATCTATCATATGATCTGACATTCTCATCTTCTCTCATCTTCATTGATTCCATCTTTGTCTTCCAGTTCTATAACTTTTCTTTCTTTGTAAACTTGTCTCCAACATACAATGCCTCCAGTCTTGTCCAGATCTCATGTGTAGAGTCCAAGTCCTTCACTTCAGTGAATTCTCCTTCTGATAGTGCGCTGATCAGAGATTCCCTTGCAACCATATTGTATGAGAATAGCTTCTTTTTTTCTTCAGTAGCCGTGTCCAACTCATCTTTAGTTGCTACTGCTACATTCTTCTTAATGATCATCCAGTTGTCAATTCCTAGACATAGCAAATGTGTTCTGATCTTGTTTTGCCAAAAATCAAATTTTTTAGTATCAAACTTCAGACTATCCTTCCTATAGTAATTCATCTTCAAGATCACCTCAAGTTGTTAAACTTTCTCTCTGAGGACCATTATCTCTGATACCAATTGTTAGGAATAATAGTCCACAAGACAACTGAGAGGGGGGGGGGGGTGAATCAGTTGTGATATAGATTTTTAAACTTTATACTTTATAAACCAAATCTGCAAATGTAAATGATAACATAGTAATAGACAACACCAAAACACAATATTTGTTGTCGAGGAAACCCTGTTAAAGGTAAAACCCCAGTGGGAATTAACACCCACAAATAATGTACTGAGAGTATTGTATCCCTGTTAAAAGATATTAGCCTTGTTAGGAGCTTGTTACAACATTATAGTACACAGTCCCTGTTAGGAGACATACCCTGTTAGGAGTCAAAGAAAATAGTAGGCTCATTGCCAAGGCACAATTCCCAAAGAAGGTTAAAGCCACCCTCAAGGATTTACAATCCATACAAGTGTATAAAGAAAATACATAATCAGAGAACTGTCTACCAACAACTGTCTTTGCTTGATTAGTTCCAATGAAGTATCAACTCTATTTGCATCAAGAAGTCAACAAGATTCACACCTTTCACACATTCCTTCTCTTCTTTTCTCTGTCACACTTCTCCACAAGAATATATCTTCCATATATACCCTTGCACAATAGCTTATTAGGTCAGCCAATTAAGCTTTCCTAATACATAATTAATTAGGTCGGCCAATTAAGGCTTTCCATCATAAAAATAATTACATAGCCCCTTGATAAGATACACACAGTATCTAAGACAAGTATACAACATTTAAAATTCATTACATATACTTCCCGATCTGCAATTCATGCTCACAATCAATTCCACATGCTACATGTTTGAAGTCGGCCAGGAAATAGGTCTTCTCCAGAGTACACACCACAGCTGATGTCATCAGTCTTCAATCAACAATCGAACACAACCCATTACTCTAAAATATGTCAGCTGTTCAGCAGTAAGCTCACAAGTTCTAAAATATCTCGATCAGAAAGATATACCCGAAACACAAAGACCTGATATAATCATCTATGACTAATCATCATTAACTTTTTATAGAGCATAGAAGATATAAAAGAAAGAACATAGAGGATATGAACTAAAAGATAACCTTGGTGGATTGATTGCAATTAATCATAAGGCAATAAAAGAGATTAATTAGAACATAGAGGATATGAACTAAAAGATAACCTTGGTGGATTGATTGCAATTAATCATAAGGCAATAAAAGAAATTAATAAAGAACATTTAGACTTAACACACAAATTGAGGGTCAAATCCTAAGGCTCGAACCAATAAGAATGAATAGTCACTCAATATATTCACAGAACTTTATAAAATTAATGTTAATGAAAATAACCTTTTAGCTTAAATGTGAAGACCATTATATTCTCTTTGAAATGATAATAATTACAAATAAATTTAAGAATTATCCCATATAAAATCTTCTAAAGTCCTTGGTAACTTTTTTTTTTGGCAAAAATATTGATTCTTATTGGCATATTCTTCCTTTCAAAACAAAATATAAAAGGTTCATGCACATCATTCAAAAATTCATAAAAAAGATTTTTATATTTGACAAAATTCAGCTACAAAGATTAATGACCATTGTGAATCCTTCCTTTAAAAAAATATCTTTAGTAGTATAATCCCCCAATATGTTTTTTTAAAGTAGTAGGGAAATGAGGGTAACATTTACCAATGGATCAAGTGGGAAAAAATACCTTATAAGATTTGAGGGTGTAGCTACCTTATCTAAGAAATTGTTTACATAATGACCCTTCACAAAGCTATAAATTCATCTCTAAATTCTAACAATTACTTTTGATTTTTAGAGTTAAAATATACTTAAGCCAAAATTTCTTTTTGGACCATTTATTGACGAACTATAACTAATTGAATGTTTGAGGATGTTAAGTTTATGATCACCAAGCTGCATAAAGTAAATGCAAGACATTAAATCAGTTAATGTATTGTATTGTCATTGATGTCAACTTGATATAATCTGATTGGTCATATGAATAATGTCATAGACTTCAATAAACCAAAGAGATAAAGTTTATGATATCGGTAAACATAAAAATCCAGTGTACACCGAGTGACAATAAACACTGAAAAACAGTGCACAACGATGAATAGAGAACCCCGAGAAGTCACAGTGTATACCGAGCAGTCACAGTGTATACCGAGCACCGCAACATTGAGCATAACTGAAGTGGTCACCGAGCATAATTTAAGTTGATGCCCGAGGACAACTGGCATCAATGACCAAGAAAACTAAGAGTTGATGACCGAAATCAACTAGAGTTAGAAAACAAAAAAACACTTAGCTGGCAGGAGCTATATTTAGAGTTAAATGATTGATTTCTTTATTTCAATCAACCAGTTGAACTAAATATTTAAAGATAATTTTATTCACAGTTGTCAAGGAGAAATCTATGGAATAAAACTAAAGTAAAGTTTTAAAGATTAAAGCAATGCATGGCAAAATTTGCAGATCAAGAAGCAATCTACGTCAAGAACAAGAAAGACAAGGAAAGTAAATAGTGAAATCATGTCTATAGAAAGAGACAAGTAATTCATTATGAAAGCGAGGAATGCTGAATATAATTCTGGTGAAGATAGAAGTCTTCATGCATATCTAATCATACAAGCTGAGGAACAGAGCCAAAGAATTCTGCAGACATTGAGCAACAAAAGCAAGAGCATTCACAAAGCATAAAAAAGAAAGAAAGGGGAGAAAAGGAATTGAAGAGAAAATTTATTAGAGAGGTATATTATGGACTAACAATAGATCTAAAAATCTACAAGTTTAAGTTGTATTGTTGAAAAAATCATTTATTAGTTCAGTTTAACCATTGATTCAGAAAATCTCTTAACCGAGTGGGATTTAACCATCCTTATTGTATTGAGATACTCAAGAGTATCAAAAGGCTTTCATGTTGACATCATAGTGAATGCTAGGTCAAATGATAAACTATTAGTTTTAAATCCTCTAACAAGCTCACACTTAATAGTGTGTTTGTAACCTTTAACATGGTTGGCTCTTCACTGAGCTTACTTTAGAAGAGTGAAAATTTTGGGTTACAGGTCCCAAGTGGTTTTTCCCTTAATAGGGTTTCCACGTTAAAAATCCATGTGTCAAATGTGTATATGGTTCATTAATTTGATGTTTTTCTTTACACATTACTAAAATAGGATTGGTCGATAAACACTAAGTTTAATTGCTGCTATTTGGTAAAGACTAGAAAAATGATAAACAATATATTCACTGAGCAATATATATATGTTAGATTTACACAAGGAATATATCTTGTAGGACTGAAAGATAATTGAAGATATTATATATATGATACAAGTTTTGGTTGGATTATTGGATTAATTTTTGAGGCCACTGATTCACCCCCCCTCTCTTAGTTATTCTAACAATTGGTATCAGAGCTAGTGTGCTTGGAAGAGAGTTTAAAGACTCAAGCTAAAGATCACAAGATGAGTAAAAGGGATGTGCCTAAGTTGAAAAAAGACAAATTTTCATCATGGCAAAGCAGGGTAAGACTCCACCTATTAGGTATTGGAAATGATGTCACACAATACTTGGATACTGAATATGTTGCACCAACATGACCTCTGACTGTTGATCAATTGAGAGATAAACATGAACATAATTTTATGATGATAGAACTTGCTTCTTCACTATCTGATGCTGAAATTGAAAATGTTAAATCATGCACCACTACAAAGCAAATGTGGGACAAACTCAAGCTAGTACATGGAGGAGATACAAATGTGCTGAGAGATAAGGCTGAAAGCCTAAGGGGAAAGTTTGGTGACCTAAGAATTAAAGAAGGAGAAAACATCACTTAGTATAGTAGTAGAATCAAAGAGGTTGTTAATGCTATCTGAGGAGTAGGAGGTGAACTTGAGGAAGAAACAATGGTAAGTAAAATTCTCATAACCTTACTGCATGTTTATGCAATTAGAGTATCTAAAATTTAAGAAATGAGAGCAGTAGAAAATAATAATGTTACTCTTGATAGTTTTATTAGTAGACTTATTTCATTTGAGATGAATAACTTTGAAAACAGTGTCTTACCAACTATTGAGTCTGCATTCAGATCTTCTCTAAAAATAAGTAAATCAAGTCATAAACACACTATGAGAAATGATAGTGAAAGTGATAGTGATGAACAAGAACTTGATGAAATTGAAGCACTTATGCCTAGAAGATTGCAAAGAGGAAAAGGTAGATACAAAGGTAAATTACCATTGGTATGTTTTAATTGCAAAGAAATTGGACACTTTGCTGCTAGATACCCTAACAAAAGAAAATATGAAAGAAACAATGATAGATCTTATGGAAAGAAGTTTGACAAAAGTTATGACTGAGACTACAGAAGTAACCGACACTCTGACAAAAGAGATAACCAAGACTACAAGGACAAATTCAAGAAGGCTTGTTACCTGGTTGAGAAAAAAGCTGAAAATAATGACACCAAATTTGATGAAGATATTGAGGTAGTATTTGTTGCTATGAAGGATGATTCAGAAAAATAAGAAAGGTATGTTGAAACTGCACTCATATCTAAAGTTAGTAAAAATGATGTCTGGATTATTGATAGTGATTGTACTCACCACATGACTGGAGATAAGGAAAAGTTTGAAACTTTTGAATATTATAATGGTGGATCAATTAGGATGGGTAATGAATCACCTTGTCTAGTTGAAATAAAGGAACCATCATGTTGAATAATATATTAGATGTGAAAATGCATATTGGGTGAAAGGACTTAACTATAATCTATTGAGTGTTTCACAGTTGAATAACACAGGACACCAAGTTGCATTTGAGAACAAAAGGGCAAAGATCTATAATGGAACATGAAGGTTGATTGGTACTAGTGAACAAACAAAAGGTAACCTATTATATCTTGATAAGATTGAGACCACTTATTTATTGGCTAGAAATGAAGACATTTGGTTATGGCATAAAAGGTTGTCATGTGCATTTTTACAACATGGTTAGGATAAGAAAGAAAATAAAAGTAAGAGGCTTACCGAGCATGTCAAAACCCTACCATGTCATGTGCAAGAATTTTCAAAAAGGTAAAATGACAAAGTCTAGTTTCAAGAGAAAAACCTACACATCTAATGCTATTCTAGAGCTAGTCCATACTGACTTATGTGGACCAATGAGAATAAAGAGCTATTATGGTGATAGATACTGCATTATATTTTTTGATGATTATTCTAGGATGATGACTGCCATGTTCTTAAAATAGAAATCAGAAGCATTTAAGATGTTCAAATGGTATAAAGCTATAGTTGAAAAACAAAGTGGAAAAGAACTAAAATGTCTAAGATCAGATAGAGGAGGAGAATCTATTTCTGATGAATTCACTAACTTTTTTAATGAGCATGGAATTACAAGACAAGTTTCTGCACCGAGAACACCACAATAAAATGGGATTGCTGAAAGAAGAAATAGATCAATTATTGATTCTTCCAGAACACTGATGATTGAAAAAGGCATCACACAAACATTCTAGAGAGAAGATGTAAAAACTGTTGTCTATACATTAAACCGAGTTCAATTGAAGAAAGTCACCAATAAGACATCTTATGAGCTATGATATGGATACACACCAAATGTGAGTTACATTAGAATTTTTGGAAGTCAATGTTATATATTAAAATATGATAGAAATGGGAAACTTGACTGCAAAAGTGATGAAGGAATATTTCTAGGATATTCTACCAAAATCAAAGCTTATAAATGTCTTAACAAATCCTCTAACAAAATCATTGAAAGTGCAAATGTTAAAGTGGATGAATTTGATGAGAAAAATGATGAGGAAAGAAGAAAGGAATCGAAAGATTACAACAGATTTGTTTTTAGTGAAGAACATGACACCTTGCCAGAGCAATAATGTATCACTATCGAGTGACAAAACAATGCAATCGAGCAACATGATGCACACACCGAGAATCAAGAAAATGCTCACAATGCTGAACCGAGTGATGATAAAGATCAAAATGAAGGTAAGGATGATGATTAGAATGATGAACAAAGATCTAAACCTGTACTTGCCAAATATGTCAGAAGACACCATCCACAGGACCAGATCATTGAAGACAAAAGAGCTGGAAAAAGAACAAGAAGTAAGTCACTAAACACTAGATGTTTTATTTGTGATTTTGAGCCTAAAATATGTTAATAGTGCACTTGATAATCAAGAGTGGGTTAGTGCAATAAATGAAGAGATTGAATAGATTAAGAAGAATAAAACATGGACATTAGTACCTAGACCGAGTGACAAAAATTTCATTGGTACCAAATGGATATTCAGAAACAAACTGAATGAGAATGGAGAAGTCACAAGGAAAAAATCAAGACTGGTATGCAAAGGTTATGCATAAGAAGAAGGTATTGACTATGGAGAAACCTTTTCACCTCTTGCTAGATTAAAAGGAGTAAGAATTCTACTTGCTTATGCTTCTTTCAAAGGATTTAAAGTATACCAAATGGATGTGAAATCTGCATTTCTGAATGGAATACTAGAAGAAGAGGTATACATTGAACAACCTAAAGGGTTTTTTGATACTAACAAGAGGAACATGATTTTTAGACTACACAAAGCCTTGTATGGATTGAAACAAGAGCCAAGAGCATAGTATGAAAGACTTCACTCTTATCTCATTAGTATTAGATTTGTAAGAACAAGTGGTAACAGTAATTTGTATTTGAAAGGAGATACTAATGATAAAATTCTAGTTGCTGAGATATTTTTTGATGATATCATATTTGGAGGTAAGGATATGTGATGCAAATCATTTTCTGATGAAATGAAAAGAATTTTAGATGTCAATGTTTGGAGAGATCAAATTTTTTCTTTGTCTACAAATTCTACAATAGGATGCAGGCATCTACATCACACAATCCAAATACATCAAAGAAGTTATGAAGATATTCAAATTGGATGACTCCAAACCAATTGGAACACCTATGGAAACTGGATGCAAATTGACAAAGGAAGACAAGACAACTGAGGTAAATCAGAACTTATATAGATCTATGATTGGAAAACTAATGTATGCTGTACATAATAGACCAGATATAGAACATGCAGATGGTATATTTGCAATATTCTCTACTAATTCCAAGGAATCACACATGACTGTTGTCAAAAGAATTCTGAGATATCTAAAGAATACCAAAGACTATGGTATGTGGTATAATAAAGAAGGCAAATTTGAGCTTCAAGTTTATACCGATGTTGATTGGGTTGGAAACATAGATGATATAAAGGGCACAACAGGAGGAGCATTCTTTATGGGTGAGATACTTGTCAAGGAGAAATCTACCAAATAAAACTAAAGCAAAGCTTTAAAGATTAAAGCAATGCATGGCTATATTTGTGGATAAAGAAGCAATCTACGTCAAGAACAAGAAAGGCAAGGACAATAAACGGTGAAATCATGTCTATATAAAGAGACAAGTAATTCATTATGAAAGAGAGGAATGTTGAATATAATTCTGGTGAAGATAGAAGTCTTCATGTAGATATGATCATACAGGTTGAGGAACAGAGCCAAAGAATTTTGTAGACACTGAGAAACAAAAGCAAGAGAATTCACTGAGTAGAAAGAAGAAAGAAAGGGGAGAAAATGAATTGAAGAGAACATTGATCAAAGAGGTATTATGGACTAACAATAGATCTAAAACTCTGCAAGTTTAAGTTGTATTGTTGAACAGATCATTTACTGTTTCAGTTTAGCCATTGACTCAAAAAATCTCTTAACCGAGTGGGATTTCACCATCCTTATTGTATTGAGATACTCAAGAGTATCAAAATGTTTTCATGTTGACAACATAGTGAATGCTAGGTAAAATGATAAACTGTTAGTTTTAAATCCTCTAACAAGTTCACACTTAACAGTGTGTTTGTAACCTTTAACATGGTTGGCTCTTCACCGAGCTCACTTCAGAAGAGTGAAAATTTTGGGTTACTAGTCCCAAGTGTTTTTTCCCTTAATAGGGTTTCCACGTTAAAAATCCATGTGTCAAATGTGTATATGGTTCATTAATTTGATGTTTTTCTTTACATATTACTAAAATAGGATTGGTCGGTACACACTAAGTTTAATTGCAGATATTCGATAAAGACTAGAAAAAGGATAAACAGTATATTCACCGAGCAGTATATATATGTTAGATTTACACAAGGCATACATCTTGTAGGACTGAAAGATAATTGAAGATATTATATATATGATATAACTTTTTTTGGATTATTGGATTAATTTTTGAGGCCACTAATTCACCCCCCCTCTCAGTTATTCTAACATTTATCTCTTCAAATTGAATAGTTCTAATTTTATTTTGAGAGATAAAATATAACCATGATTTCAAATAAATATCAAGCCCATAATTAATTTTGGATTATTGATCTATTGTTACTTGCAAAGAATCCTACCAAATATTGTATTTATTTTTAGCCAACAGTGCAATGCCCTTGAATTGTCAGATATATTTGAAGTGACAACATACCACATGGTTCTTGTATAATAAAAAAATCCAAATGTCCCTTTTTTTGTTGTGAGACCCACCATTATTGATGTGTTGATATTTTACCATTAATATAATTTTAAGCAATTGGGCAAAGATAAAGGGAGATTAATTATCTAAAAGGAATTCTAGTCTGGATGAAAACTAAAAAAATGCACTTATGTTTTAGCCCCCATAATACAACAAGAATATTTGGCTATGTCTTCAAATTATCTCAACTTGACATGAGTATTTAATGTTTTATTTATTAATCAACTTCTCTTAGTAATTATAGAGATCAATATGGCACTGGCGGAGAAAGGGAGAGCGGGAGGTGGTTTGAATTTGAATTTTTCCAAGAGCGGGAATCTCAGTAATGTTGGGATTCCCTCAAGAAATGTTGTAGGCAAGGAGTAGAAGGAAGGAGGAATATCAGGTGAGGGCTCCACAAAGGATTCGAAAGTGGAAAAGGAGTTAGATGTGGTTCCTTCCTGAGGTGGTGGGTCTAAAAACTCATTGTAAGATGGTAAGTCAAACTCTTCTTTTTCTGCTGCAAAACTTTCTGCAAGATTTTCGAGTAGTGGTAGCTAGTCCTCTCTTTTCAGGGTTAAACCAATAGGAAAGTTGTCATTCCCTTGCATGAAAAATTTCTCAGAGCCTCAAAATGGGGTTTTTAGTATCTCTCTTCTAGACCCATTAGTGGATCATACTGTAACCTCTATGGTGCTTTCTTTGGTGGGAAAATATATTGGTTCACGACCCAACGTTGATATGGTCAGATACCTAATTAATAGAAAATAGAGACTTAAATGTCATGTTAACATAGCCGCGATGCCAAAGGGATTCTTTTCCTTTATCTTCTATAATATGGAAGATATGTCTAGAGTCCTTTGTGGAGGCCCATGGATGTTTGTCAAGTCATCTCTGGCTCTGCAAAAGTGGATTACCAACCTTGACTTGAACTTGAGTCTCTTTGAGTCAGATCCTATTCTGGTGCGATCCCCAGGTCCCCCTCTGGAATAATGGCGTGAGGATATTTTTTTTGGTCTGGCTAGATCATTTAGAGAACTTTTTTCTATTGACCCTATGACGACAGTGAAGTCTAGGCTGGTCTATGCTAGAGCTTGTGTTAACATCCACCAAAATGTGAACCTCCCTAAGGTGATAATAATCATGTCTAAATTGGGGAAACATATTCAACAAGTGGAATATGAGTCAATCCATTTTGCATGTTTTTCATGTAAAAAAGTAGGTCATTGGGTGAAACAATGCCCACTAAAGCATCAAATGGAAAAGGAGAAAAAGAAAGATCTTAAAAAGAATGGAAGAAAAAAAAAGTCTAAGACCTCCCAAAAAGAACATAAATAGGTTAAGGAAATAAATGTGGAGGCAGAGGGGAAAATCTTAGAGACCACAGAGGGGAAAATCTCGGATACCACTAATCCCAGTGTGAAGAAAAATACCCAAAATGAGAATGGTTGTTCTGTGAATGTCCTAGAGATAATGGAAATAGACTTACAGGGTTGAAAAGTAATGGAAATGTAGTCTTATGTATCAAGGTCAGAGGTATCCAACAAGGACAAGACAATAAACGAGAATAATATGAAGGGGCTTGACACAAAGGAGAGTAATCTGAATGGTGAAATGTTTATGGAGAGGGGAGATGAAGGCCCCCTATCACACCTAGCTGATTTATGGAAATAAGAAAATCAATAGGGAATTTGGACATAAATTAATGGCAATAAGAATCAAAAGAGCTCCTCTAAAAAAGGAAATATGCCATATAAGGGACTTTATACTCCTGGATCTGTCAAGAAGATGGAAGGCCCAAACCATGGAAGATTTCAAACTAGAGGACAACATAAGGCAGATGTGGGAACCCCTAAAAAGGAACAAGGTTGAATATCAGCTAAAAATGCTTGAGAACAAGAAGAAAAGTAGAATATATAGATGGTTTTTAAAGAACCATCCCAGAGGTATGCTCACCATTCTATAAATGAAGATTATATCTTGGAAAATTAGAGGATTGAATAGTACTCACAAACAAGATGTGGTTAGGAATCTTATTAGAGACTATAAGCTGGATTTATTATTGATTCAAGAAACTAAAATGCTCAGAGAAAAAGTTGAGCAATTTAAGCCTATCATGAATGGGGGTAGCCTTGGCTTTGACTCTAGGGGGGCTTCTAGAGGGGTGATTATCTATTGTAACAAACAAAATTTTAACTTCACTATGTTGAAGAGTGAGAAGAACATTATCCTAGTGAAAGTGATAAATTTAAGAGATAACTTCTCTTGGAACTTGATTATTATTTATGCCATGAACACCAGGAATAGTAGATTGAACTTTTGGAGAATCTTGAAAGACATTAGAAAGAAATATTGGGAACAAAGCTGGATGGTAATGGGATACTTTAACTCCCTGCTCAAAGATGATGAAAAAATGGGAGGTAATCCCCCCAGATGGATAGTAGAATAGACCTGATGGATTATATCAATGAGGAAGCTTTTCTAGATATTGATTTGGAAGGAATCTCTTACACGTGGTCAAATAGGAGAATAGGAAAGGATCTTATCCATGTAAAACTTGATAGAACCCTTATCTCTCCTGATTAGATCTCAAGGTATGCCTACTCCCTATCCTCTTTGCTGAGAATTGGATCTGATCACTTCCCTATTTCTTTTACTGCTAACACTATGAATGGAAAGAAAAAATTTCCCTTTCAGTTTGAAAAGATGTGGATGACACACCCAAATCTGAAGGACACAATAGTTGGCTGGTGGAATTATGACTTGGATGGAGGAGCTATGTTTAGGGTAGAAAAAAAACTTAACACCATCAAAAGGAATATAAAGAATTGGAACAAGGAAGTGTTTGGTGACATTTTCTTGTCCAAAATTAGGGTGTAATCTAAAATCAAGGAGATCCAAGATCAAATTCAAAAGAGGGCCTCACAGAGGAACTCAAAATTACAAAGAATAACCTGCTTGCCAATTATCAAAATATTATTTCTAAAGAGGAAACTTTCTGGAGACAAAGGTCTAGAGCCATCTAGCTAAGGGCAGGGGACAAAAACACAAGATTTTTTCATATAACTGCAATGAAACATAAAGCAGTTACCAAAATCTCAAGTTGGAATATAAATGGAAATATTATTAATAAATAAGGAGATATCAAAAAAGAAATGATAAGCTATTTCTCTTCCCTCCTCTCTAGGGAGAATAACTTGGAATTTTCAGATCAAGATAAAATCATGTCTACTATCCTATCATTGATTGATGCTGGAACCAATAAGAGTCCAAAGCTATCCCCTCGGATAAGGAAATCAAGTTGGATGTTTTCTCCTTTTAAGGTGAGAATTCCCTTGGCCCTGATGGATTCCCAATGGTCTTTTTTCAAAAGTTCCAGGAGATTTTAGGGAAAGATGTGATTGCTATGGTAAAAGAGTTTTTTGGTACTAAAACTCATCTTAGGGAACTGAATGTGACCTTTCTAGTTTTGATCCCTAAAAAAGTCAGAGCCAATACAGTTGATGCCTTTAGATCGATTAGCCTCTATAACTCCTTGTATAAAATCATATCTAAAGTCTTAACTTCAAGATTCTATCAATTTTTCCTTCGATTATTTCACCCCGACATAATGGATATGTCCCAAGAAGGCAAATCCTGGACTCTATTATTGTTTCTCACAAAAAATATTCATTCTTTGGAGGAGGCCAAGAAACAAGGTTTCCTTATGAAGTTGGATCTCTCTAAAGCATATGATAGGGTGGATTGGAATTTTTTTTTGAAATTCCTCAATGCTTTTGGTTTTGATAAGGGAGTTACCAAACTTATTATGCAGCTGGTCACAACTGTGTCTTCATGTCTTATTATCAATGGGGATCTTCTAATTTCTTCAAACCAACGTGAAGATTAAGACAAGGGGATCCTATATCCCCTCTTTTATATCTTGGATAAATACTTGGGAAGGTATATTAGCAAACTTGTAGGAGAAGGATTAATTTCTGGCCTCCAACCGTCTTCTGCTAGATCAATTTGTTCCCATGAGCAATTCGTTGATGACAATCTCATTATGGGGAGTGCTACCATTAAAGAAGCTAGAAACTTGAAGGTAGCCCTCTCTTCGTACACCCCAAACTCTAGTCAACTTATCAAATTGAACAAGAGCTCTATCTTCTTTATCAATACCCCAAAGGTGAGACAAAGAAAAATCTCTAAAATTTTGGGCTGCAGTGTTGGTGCTCTTCCTTCGTCCTACCTGGTCCTTTTGTTGTGCTCTAAACTGTCAGATAGTTTCTGGAACTCTATTATAGATATATTCAAAAACAATCTAGATGGATGGAAAGGGACTATTCTAAGTAATATTCAGAAGGTCTATCTCCTAAAATCTACTTTACAAAACCTCCTAGTGTATGTCCTAGGTCTCTTTAAAATCCCCCATAAGTTTGCTACAATCATTGAAAGAATCTAGAAAATATTCTTGTGGTTTGGGGTAGAAGAAGAAAAAGACTTAGTTTGGTGGCATGGGAAAGTGTCTGTAAACCCAAAAAATTTGGGGGTCTTGGTTTGAGATCTATAAAAAATGTCAACAAAGCCCTTCTTCCCAAACAACTATGGAGAATTTTTGGGAATGTGAAAGAATGGAATGTGAACATCCACAACAAATATCTCTATAACTACAATTCCTTAGAGAGTTTCCTTAATGAGAGAAGCTGATTATGAAGGGAATGCGGTGGAAGCTGGGGGATGGTAGGAAAATTAATTTCTAGGAAGACAGTTGGCTACAAAATTTCCCCCTCTCTAATAACTAGGACTGGAAACATGCTATAGAGAGATGTAACCAAACTATTGGTGAAAACTTTAAGGACTACTGGATTGATAAAGCGTGGATTAATCTGGCAGATATTGACAGAGGACTCCTTCCCCTCCAGCATGATCTACATTCATGGTTTATCGATGAGAACAATCCTAATGAAATCATTTGCGCTCCTATTCCAGATGGTATTTATACTGTGGCCTTGACATGTGACCTTTTGACTTTGGGCGAGGAAAGACCCGGTTGTGAGAAAGTTTGGTATAAATTTCTCATCCCTAAAATCAATTTCTTTTTTTGGCTCTTATATCATAATAAACCCCTAACCCTGGTTAACCTTAGTAAAAGGGGTCTCTTGCTTCCTAATAGATGTTTTTTATGTATGGAGGAGGATGAATCTTGTAACCATATTATGATGCATTGTTCCTACACTCGTAAGGTGTGGGAGATCATCTTGAGAAAATGTAATCTTTGTTGGGTTTTTACTCTTCTTTGGCAGGACTTGGTGAATCAATGGAGCTACCCATTATCAAATAACATGGTGAAAGAATTTTGGAGACTTCTTCTCCCCCACTTCTGCTAGCGTATCTGGAAGGAAAGAAATAATAGGGTCTTCTGGGAGAAATCTTCTAAACCTGAGGTGATTGGCAATCATATCTATAGAGGGCTGGAGGATAATTTTAACTTAATGGTGATAATCCTAAAGGATCATATTTGTCATTAGTATAAAAGGAAATAGTTTTTGGACTTTCAGTAACATGATCACCAAGTGAAAACATTCAGTAAAGTACAATGGACACCAAAAAAATCAAGTGCAGAGGATGCCAAAAATAGACAAGTGAAATGGTCACCAAAAATTATAGTGCAAGTGAACACCGAAATCAATGAACATCGATATGCATTATCACCGATAGGCAGTTTACAGAGTAAAATGATAGACAATTCAGAGACATCACTGAGCATAGATTATAGAGCAGACCAAGCACCAGTCTACCGAGAGACAATTTTATTTCCAAAAAAAGTGGATCTAAGATACACATCAGATAAAACACTTCAATTTTATAAATAGCTTTATGCTTAGCTGTAAAACCATTTCTTGAGGAAAAAGTAAAGCATATGTAATATTTTTAATTAGTCTAACTTATTTTAAACATACAAACTAGGAGATCAAGGTCAAGTTGTAAACCTTCAATCATAGAGTTTTTATTGTAAGGTGTGAAACCTAATTAGGTCAATACATTGTATAAATATATGTAGTAATCAATCAGAATATGATGATTGTAGCCACAAAAAACATTTATGGATCAGATAGAGGGTTTCATGCAGAAGGACACAAAAGACAAAATTCAGTTATGAAGAACAAGATTCAAGGCTACTGAGCAGAACAGAGGTATTAATCAGTCACTATAGGTGATACTTGTGAATTTAAAGGATCTGTATTCAATAATTCAATATTGCATACTATCAGGTCAACAAGTATTTTTGACTACTCTCTAACAATTGTAGCAAATAGAAGAAATCCTTTAAGAAGGTGGACTTAACAGTCTTATTGTAAATCTCTTAACTGAGTGCACACTTAACAGTGTTGTTAAAATCTCTTAACTGAGTAGTCCTAACCAGTCTAAAATGTTACTCCTAACAGGGTAAGATAATTAGAAGTGATCAGACTTGTAGCCTTAACCGACACCTTCCATTATATAGATAGTGAAGCTTTGTGGGTTTCATCCCCATTGTAGTTTTTACCTTCTAACAGGGGTTTTCTGCATTACCAATTCTTGTGTCATGTCTAACTACTTTTCATGAATGTTTCTATGAATGTTTACATGCAATTAAGTTTATGATTTTATATTACATGCATAAGGTAGAAAAGCAATATGGTCGGTAATGCAAGAACATATTACTAAGGGTTAATTGATAAAAATTTTTAAGGGTACTGATTTGCCCCTCCCCTCTCAGTACACAACATTCCATTATTCCAACAATTGGTATCAAAGCTAGATCTCTTATTTGGGAAAGTTTAAATCACTTGAGATAAAATCTCATACAATGGAAAGGTATAAGCTTGATAAGAATATTGAGAATAAGAAGTTGCAGATACAAATATTTTTTGAGTAATACAAATAAGCAATAATCAAGATGAGAGAGCTACTGGATGAAAGAAAAGTTATGGCATATCGCTGCAATGAAATAGACTATCATGCAAAAGAGATACATGATTTGTTTGAGTCATCAGGATCCACATCTAGCAATACATCAGACACATCTGAAGGAAGCATTACAAGTCTGAATGAAATCAATCAACATCTGACAAAACAAGTAAAGGTACTGCAAAGTGGTCAAGAGACACAGATGGTAAGAATGATTGATGTTATGAATAATACAAGATAAGCTGAACAAGAAAGAACATTATCTATTGATGACAAGAGGAAGATCACTGAAAAGCTACAAGAAAGAGAAAACGAAATACAGATACTTACTCAACATCATCATGAGATCACCAATCAAATAGTTCTTATGAGTCATGAGGCCAACCGAGTGAACATAGAACTCAATGGGAAATTGGAAGCTATTGGTGAGCTACGAAAAGAAAATGAGAAAATAAAGCATGAAGTAAGGATTCAGCAACAACATAATGATATGATCAAGAAAGATGAAGAAAGTACAAAGAGAATTGATGATTTTCTGAATGGTCAAAGAAGACAACAACAATACCAGTCTAGGGTATACCGAGCATGGAGAATCATCAACCCAAGATGATAAAAAAGATGTCTACATTAATCCAAGTCAAAGAAGAAGTCATGCAGTCACTGTGGAAAACCAGGTCATACATCAAATGTTTGCAGGAGCAAAGCTAAAGGTATTCCTAAATCCACTTCTACATTCATAGGTAAATGTTATAATTGTAACAAACATGGACACAAAGCACATGAATGTAAATCTAAGGTGAAACAACCAAAGAAGGAATCCTACATGGAAAAATATTGTTCTAATTGCAAAATTAATGGGCACACATCTCATGAATGCAAGAAAAAGAAAAAGATAGCATGGAAAACAAAAGAATAAGAAAATGCTTATCAACCGAGAACAGTCGGTAACTCATATGTTTGGGATTATAACACATGGAAAAATTGCACAGCATGTGGTAGATATGGACACATAGCTGCAAACTGCATGAGAAAATGGATACGCAGGTCTAGGAACTAGACTAACTCTGGAATGGCATGCTTACATTGTCATAAGGTGAGTCACCTAAGAAAAGACTGCAAAGACCGAGTGATAGAGTCAAGCACTTTTTCTAATGGGAACACTATTGAAGATATAAGGAGAATGAGAAATCAAATGTGGAGGAAAGCTTTGAGAAAAGATAATGCTGGACTGAGCACCATAGTTGGTGACACCTTATCCAATGGATCTGGTGATATCACCACCCCCACCTAAGAAAACAAGTAAGTACATAACTACACTATACAAAGCTATGTTTTACATCAGTTCCAATATTCATAGATAATATGCCAAATTAGCATGAATGGAGATGCAATATGGTATTACTTTTTATGAATTTGTGAATCCAATCTCATTGGGTAATACATACTGAGAATCATCGGTGTACATATAAAATCCAAGTTGTTAATGTAAATTGAGAATCATCGGTAATCATGTAAAAGACATTCAAGTATTCGCTACATACCGAGTATCATTGGTGAAAATGTGAAAAGTACAACTAGTTATCACTTACCCCAAGTGTTGTATTATCACTGAGGATGAAGTTGGTATAATGCCCGAGCATTAGTATTACCGAGTGGTAGCTAAAGCATTTAATGCACCACTTAGGTCATTTTCTATAAATAGGGAATCAAAGTTCTCATTCACACACAAAGTAAAAAAAGAGAAAATACAGAAGAGCGACCAAAAGTGACAAGTTTGCAGATTGATTAACAGTAGATTCAAAGGCTATTCCTAATAGATTTCAACATCTACAACAAATATCACGTAAGTACCAAGTCTTTCTGAGCTCACAGTTTGTTACAGAGAAAGTCTAATTCTATGAAAAATGGCAACCACATCACGAGTCACAAAGATCAAGAGTGTGAAGGATAAGAAGGTCAACCTGATCAAGAACTCTACCTGTGAAGAGCCCAAGTATAAATTTTTCCCTGAGGTTTATTCACAACTTGAAAACCAAGGAGTGTTCTTGAGTATACCTCCTAGGGTTTTGCTAGTTGAAGATGTCTGAGCATATATCCACTATAAATTTGTAGAGATCAAAGATCTTGAGGTTGAAGACGCTTACAAGAAGATTTGTATAGATGGAAACCTTAAAGATGAACATAAAAAAATTGAGTTGAAAGGGTTACCAAATGCCCTAATGTTTCTGAAAGATTTCAAGACCGAGTAGATTCAGATAGTACTCAGCTGAGTACATGAAAAGAAAATGTGGTTGGATGAACCAAAACTAATCACTAAGGATGTTATTCAGGAAGTAACCAGTTATCCAGTAACCAACAAGGCCAAAGCCCTAAAACATCCTTCTAGCCCTGAGATTGAAAAGATGATATGTGCAGTATGGGACAGTAGAGATTAAAAATTTAATTCCATCACCGACCCTGAGAGGAAGTTTGGTGCATGTGTACTTGGATACAAGGTATTCCAAGCTAGCCAATTGAATAGCATAACATGTGGAGTAGTTGACACTGCCTATAAGATTGTAAAGAAGGGATTACAACTATACTTATCCAAGCTTCTAATGAAGCAAATGGAGGAGAACATGAGGACTATTAGATTAGCTAGATCTAATTCATGTATGTTCAGTTCACTCCTCATGTGCACATTCTTCTACTTTCAAAAAATTTTCCCATCTCTCAATAATGTCAATTGGGATACAACCCGACCAATAACTGCACAAATTAGTGAATATATTAAGTCACTAGGGGATAATTTCACATCAGTAATGGATGCATACTTCACTACCTTCAAGGAAAGAATGCAAAAGAGAATGAGGATCCTTGCACAACTGGTGGAACAGTACAAGGATGATATATGTTTCAAAGTGGATACCGACAACACTATAATAAAACTAGTTGTATCAAGAACAACATGGTTACCACTACTAGATTATGAGATCAGCATTGATCAAGCTATAGAGGCTATTGAAGCCTTTCTAAATGAAGCAATGGACAAATCATTGGTAAGATTTGGAACTTATGAAGAAGCCAAGTCTAGGATTAAGACTTGCCTAGTAGTGAAGAAGATAGACCGAAAGAAGAATAAAATCATAAAAACACTTGAGAAATTTTTTTTGGTAGATGATAAAGAATTAGAACAACAAGATATCACTGAGGGAAAATTACCCATCGATGAAGGTGAACAATTGAGTGACTTTGATTCAACTGAATATGATGCACCACTAGCCAAGAAGGCAAAGGTTGCAAATGTGACAGTTGTGCCAAGAACCATAAGTAAAACTACAAAAGATGTAGATTCACCTCTGATTAAGAAAGGTACAGTGAAGACTTATAAGAGAAAGCCTCAAACTAAGAAAACAACACTGAGGCAAAGAAGAAGATACATCAGAGGAAAAGACAACAAGGAATATACTGAGCAGGATGAGAAAGAACAAGGAGTACAATTAGAAAATCTCAAATTTCCTCACATAGTTGATGAAGTTGCACAATCAATCATCAACACTAGGATCATATCACACCAAAAGATAAGACAATGACCATCCTTATCTCCTGGAGATCAAACCAAGATAGAAGAAGCCATAATTAAGGCAATGGTTACATACAAGTATGTACCAATACAATTTAATAATAAAATGCCACAAGAGCTTAGTGATAGAATATCAACAAGGTGGAATTATGCACTCCATACAAAGAAACAGATAAGGGAAAGATCCCTAGTCACACTCATGCCACCTGAGTCAATAGTTGAAGAGATTGATGAAACAATGAAAGAGCATTCAAAGAAATTTTTACCTAAAATGAGATCATACAAAGTACTAGAGGGCCAATTACAAGAGCTTGACAAAGAAAGTGACGAGACTTGGAATGAAATATTCAATGCCCCCAAGTAGGTACTGGCTCTTATTGAGAAACCACACTATAAAGAGAAAGATCCCACACCAAGCCTAGAATACATTTTCATCAATGATACTGAGGATGTCACTCCAGTAGATTTGACAACAGAGGAAAGCAAGACCATGGATGAAATACCTTAGATTTTACAATCATTAGGGGATACAATAGAGATCACAATCAAATATATAACTCTTATTGATTCTAATGATGAGCCTAAAAAATATGAAGATGTAACTAATGCCATCAAGAAAGAAAAAGAAAAGGATACAATGAATGTTGCATAGTTAAATGTACCAGGTCACATACCATTATTGATACAAGCTATCAATATCATATCTGAAGAAAAAGACAAGACACATGAGCCTAATGCAAACAATCCAATAGACACAAGTGATGAAAAAGGTAAGCAGATAGATACAAATGAGGAGAAGAAAGATGCAAGTGTAGAGGAAAAATAGAGTGGTTCCACCGACAAGAACACTGAGGAAGAAAAGGTTGTAGATAAAGATAAGGTTGATGTAGAGACATCTACTACCAACCAACAGGTCAATACTGAGTAGCATACAAAAGGCACCACACCTCCCACACAATCACCAAAAGCAAAAGAGACAGAGAAGGAACTTGAAATAGTCCTTCATTCCCTTGCTTCCACTACTCTGAAGAAGAAGAAGAAGAAGAAGAAGAAGAAGAAGAAGAAGAAGAAGAAGAGGAAGAGTAAGAGGAAGAGGAAGAGGAAGAGGAATAGGAAATCTTTAATCACATTAGATGAAATTATTGATATACCAAACTGTGATCCTCGAACATTGGATCCAGAGTCACTTACCATGTATGGAGAACTCTGTAAAAAAGAAAGGTAAATCAGGACAAGCTCAAAAAGGAGCACAAGAACTCACAAGTCCTAGAAAGCACAAAATAAATATTATTCCATATTGTTCCTTACACCGACTTTGATCAAAATTCTCCCATACTTGATCAATTAGCAGTTCTGACTGACGCCATTACATCACAGAATATAGATGCAGACAAGGTCATTGAGGAACATGCTGAGAAAAAGTGTCAATACAAGTTAACCGAGAAAATCTGCCAAGAAGTGGTAGAAAATAAGGTTAAACTTTCTGAATTAGTAACTATAATGGAACCAATCTTATCAGAAGTAGTTAAACTAGTTCAAAATTTGTGCACTATAGAGCATTTCACTACCGAGCATAGTGAAAAGATAGCCAAAATAGATGAAGATCTTAAGGCTAGTGCACAAAGTCTCACAATCGAGGAGAATGCATTCCAATTGAATTATGAGAATATTATAGAAGAAAAAATGGTTGAGACTAAAACTTCAAAATTCTGAATGAAGAATCCGAGATGAGGTAACCGAGCTCCAAGTTATGTTACTCCTGAATCTCACACTACTGTTGAAACACATGACTTTGGCAAAAGCATTGATTTCCACCCCGTAGATGTCTGTTACTGAGAGTATATATGACATGCATGCCATACTCACATTGGAATACATGACCTTGGAACACCTCCAAGAGAAATGGGAGAAGATAATGACAGACATTCAAAAATCCCATGCCCACATACTTGAAAAGTTGTAAGTATTACACCTTTGTCATTATTTCCAAAAAAAGGGGGAAATGATATGTAAAGGGGGAAAATATATTTACACATTTGGAAAAGGGGGAAACATATGTATAAGGGAGAAATGTATTAAAGGAGAAATATATACATATACTATACTGAGGCATGCACATAGGGGGAGTCATTGCAAAGGTAAAAACTTGGTGTATATAATGAACATTTTAGTTTGCACATATTAGTTTTTGATACTAATGCCAAAGGGGCAGATTGATAATCCTAAAGGAT
The DNA here is from genome assembly GCA_018584345.1 of Thuja plicata. Classification (NCBI taxonomy): domain Eukaryota; kingdom Viridiplantae; phylum Streptophyta; class Pinopsida; order Cupressales; family Cupressaceae; genus Thuja; species Thuja plicata. The sequence continues at coordinate 482,628 of MU227238.1, read as the reverse complement.
CATATTTGTCATTAGTATAAAAGGAAACAGTACACCGAGTGATAGCATTCAGTCAAGCACAATGAACACTAAAATAGTCAAGTGCAAAGGACACCAAAAATAGACAAGTTAAATGGTCACCAAAAATTTTAGTGCAAGTGAACATAGATATGCACTATCACCGAAAGATAGTGTACAGAGTAAACCGATAGATAGTTCAGAGACATCACCGAGCACAGACTATAGAGCAGACCGAGCACTAGTCTACCAAGAGACATATTTATTTCTGAGATACACGTTAGATAAAACACTTCAATTTTATAAATAGATTTATGCTTAGCTGTAAAACTATTTATTGAGGAACAAGTAAAGCATATGTAATTATTTTAATTAGTCTAACTGATTGTAAACATGCAAACTAGGAGATCAAGGTCAAGTTGTAAACCTTTGATCATAGTGCATTTATTATAAAGTGTGAAACCTAATTAGGTCAATATATTGTATAAATAGATGTAGTAATCAATCAGAACATGATGATTGTAGCTACAACATAAATCTATGGGTAAAATAGAGAGTTTCATGCAAAAGGACACAAAAGACAAAATTCAATTATGAAGAACAAGATTTAAGGCTACTGAGTAGAATAGGGGTATTAATCAATCACTATAGGTGATACATATACATTGTGAACTTAAAGGATATGTATTCAGTAATTCAAGATTGGATACTATCAGGTCAACAAGTATTTTCTACTACTCTCTAACAAATGTAGAAAATAGAAGAAATCCTTTAAGAAGGTGGACTTAACAGTCATATTGTAAATCTCTTAACCAAGTGCACACTTAACACTGTTGTTAAAATAGCTTGACTGCATAGACCTAACCAGTCTAAAATGTTACTCCTAATAGGGTAAGATCATCAAAAGTGATCACACTTGTAGCCTTAACCGACACCTTCCATTCTGTAGATAGTGAAGCTTTGTGGGTTTCATCCCCACCATAGTTTTTACCTTCTAACAGGTGTTTTCTATGTTACCAATTCTTGTGTCATGTGTAACTACTTTTCATGAATGTTTCTATGAATTTTTACATGTAATTAAGTTTATGATTTGATATTACATGCATAAGGTAGAAAAGCAATATGGTCGGTAATGCAAGAACATATTACTAAGGGTTAATTGATAAAAAGTTTTAAGGGTACTGATTCACCCCTCCCCTCTCAGTACACACCATTCCATTATTCCAACAAATGGTTAATGACAATCCTAAGATAATCTCTTCCCCACATAGCTTAGATAATATCAGAAATTGGAAATTCAATACCTCTTCTATTATTGCACCTCATCCTTGATCCAATGCCCAATGGTCTTCTCCCCCCGATGAATGGGTCAAAGAGAAATTTTATGGGGCCATAAAAGGTAATTCTGGTATTGTTGGAGGAGGTGTTATTATCAGAGATGGGTGGGGTAACTATGTGGGAGTGGTGGTTGTCCCTCTGGTAATTCAATCCAATCATAGAGCTGAAGCAATGGCTGCCCTTAATAGTATTATGTTGGAAGATGAGCTGGGGTGTAAAAACATTTTGCTGGAGGGAGACTCCTTAAACATTATAAATAATATCAAAGGCCTAAGTAAACCTTCATGTATTATTAATCATATCATAGAGAAAATCAACAAAATTGCCTCTAAATTTGATAGTTTCTATGTAACACATAACTATCGCGAAGCTAACCAAGTTGCAAATGGGTTTGCCAACATAGGAGTAAAGATGATAGGGAATGATTTGAATCAGAGCGTGAGTAATTTTAAGCCAAAATGGAAAGTGGTGTGAATCAAAGTTACTACTTGTCTTGTCACATACACTTTGTGGGTGTTCAAAACAAAGTTTGAACTAAAAATTTCTTATTTTGGTTGTAGCGAGTTTAGAGTGAGAAGTCTGGAGCCAAAAAATTCTTAGAGAAAGCAGAGTAATAATGCTTGGGAGAATAGTTGCATGAAGGAAGAAGAAGAGATGCAAGGCAATCTTAAGAGGGAGGAATCAACTAATTGTAAATGGATTTAGGAGAAGGAGTTGTAGTGAAAAATTAAGAAAGGAAGAGTCACTAAGTACCTCATACGATTGCATGGCAATGACAAAGAGATAACCAGAGAATTTGCAGAGGGTTGGGAGTGTAACACCCCAAAATGGAACCTTACAATTCTAATCAATTTTGGTGCATTTTTCTCATCAATGAAGTCCTATTGTACTAGGTAAATTCTCCTTCCTAATTGACTTTAATTGATTTGGTCTCAAATGTAGAAAACCTGAATTTGCATAAATCTCACGCTATATTTAATTCCTAAATTATCAAGGTTTATTAGCTAAAATCCCCTATGATTAATTAATTTAATTCTAAAAGTCCTAAGTGCTTTTAAATTAAATTAATTCCACCCCCTTTAACTAATACACATCAAAAGGAATTAAAAGAATTATTTGCTTAATTGAGTGAATTATCCTCAAAAGAAATCCCATAATTCCATATGAAAAGCCACTCATGTGGCAATAATTCATTCTTTTAATTGAATAATTCCTTCAAAATTGTCTCACCTTCCTCCATGGAGATGAAGAGTCAGTCATTTCTTTTCAAGAAACTCTTCATCCCCTTCTCAGGTTGTTCTATATTATGGACCTCATTTTCTTCATTTGAGAGGGAATTTTTGAGAGCATCTAAACTATAGTTAATTTTTGTCTTGCTTTTATCATCTTTTCAAGCTTTATTGCATAATTATCTTTAGTTTCATTTGGATTAGTAACATGTTGCATCCTAATGTATTTTTTTTACACATCTAATAGCTTAATTTTATCATCTCTTCAAAGCTTTCTAGAATAAATATGCACTTTCAATTATTTAATTGTAATAGCATTTCTCATATAGAGTAATTCAATTTCAGTTTTTATCATGCTTTGAAATCCTCCATTTTAGCAATGGTCTTGTTTGTTGGCTCTCATTCTGAGAGTAAATTTGACACCCTAACTAAATAGGGGGCAACAGGTTGATTCAATCAAATTTGTGGAATGGACAATTCATGTCCATTTTCACAAATTCGATGATTGAGAAATGACCATGTTGTGTTTGTGCCTAATTTAGAGGTCACTTTCAGACATGTAACATTTTGGCACCCACCGCGGGGAAGAAAAAATGATTTCTGACCTCACTCTCAAAATTTTCTGATAGAAATTTGAACTCTATCGTACATCTGTACATCACTGCTACAGAATCTCGTGCGAAATTTCAGATCAAGCTGCATGAAGTTTTTCTCTCAGTAGCACTCTCTCACATGAGGAAACACTCTCTCGCATAGGTTCCTACACTTTCTCATGTGCAGCTATATACTTTCACGCGCGAAGTTTTACAGACAGTCATTAAATTTCCAGAATCTGCAATTTACTGTTATCATTTTCTGACATTTACTTTCTGCTGTTGATTTCATGTTTCTAATTTTTGCTACAGCATAACAGTGGTCTGCAGTTCACTTGTCAAAGATCATGAAAACTTGTTAACGGTTTGCTTGCAGGACGGTTGTCAAAGACATATTAAAAACGTTGTGCTTGTTTACTAGTTTTCATTCACATAGTTTAAATAGGGCTTTGTTAAAATTTCTTAAGGGTCCTGATAGAAAAGTAGGGGAATAGGATCTTCATTACATGGAAGTGATGCCCATGGATGAAATCAAGACCCAGATGTTGCTAGAATGATGGATACTTGGGGAAGCAGAACAAGATAGTGGATCTTTAACACATCTACTTGTTAGGGGATTATGCTCTTCTCTCTTTGAGAGAATCAGAAACCCAAAGGCTTGTGGATTTGGTGGAGTGAAGCTATCTTGGTGATGAATATGTCTTGCGTGTTTGGGTAAGGTGAAGAGGTAGAGAAGTATGCTCTTCTCTCTTTGAGAGAATCGGAAAATCAGACCCTTGGATCAAAGCCAAGTTTGTGTCACCTTTAGAGGGCCTACCGGAAGTTGAACCTCTGGGAACAACCCAAGTGAGTACACACCTATCACCGGTGATTCCACCTCACTATAATAAAGTATTCTTTGTTGAGTCCAAAGACTCCAAAGCCATGATAACTTCTTTCGCATGATTCTGACTATCATCTTGAGAAAGCCTTGTTTGTTGTACTGAGCGGCACCGCTCCCAGCCTTTCTTGCAAGGGTGTATGACTTTCAAGTGTTGGTGTGGCTGTGAGGCCCCAGCTCTATATCAGAGGCACTGAAGGTTATTGTGAATGGAAGCCCACTAAAAACTCTCTTAGTTAGATGCCTACCTAGATCACCTCTGAAAGAATACATAATCTGTGCGTAGGGAGAGGGAAGAATCCCTCCCCTAGATTCTCAACATAGGTATGCACCTGGATGCTTGAAGTGGTATATGACACTGGCCCCTGCTTTAAGGGTAACCTTCGAACATATATACTTTTTCCTTGGAAACACCAAAAAAACGGGTGCCCTCTCAGGGGTGACACTGCCGTGTGAGGTGCATGCATACACATAAGACAGCGGGGCACAAATTTTGTCTTCTCTACCATTTCTTTTGTAGGGATAACTAAGTGTTTGTTTCGAGTCTTAAACGGTCCAATCATGATCAAACAAAGACTCCCATGATTTTGCCAAGTTGCTTTGTCCTTGGTAGAACTATTTACGACTATTGCTTGTGTCACTATTTCTTGATTGAAACTTCATGCTTGTTAACGAGTGCTTGCCAACTTCAAACTAAGATTTTTGATCTGTACTATCATAAAACTGCCCTGAATCTAGAAATTCTATCAAAGAACAGTCTTGACTGTGTCTCAAAATCTGGGTTTTTCTCAAAAACTAAGTCTGTTTATCAATACCTAGAGTTTTCTCGCGTGAGATTTTAGAAATTGAGCACTTCCTCGTGCGAGCTTGCATTTCCTTGTGCATAGTTGAGCACTTCCTCATGCAAAACAACACTTTCTCGCATGAATATGTACCCTGGTGTCCTGAAACAGTGAGCTTTTTATCGTTGACTGGTGAGTTTTTTGCCTGATCTAACTTTTTCTTGGGATTTGATTGCCTATTTCCCTATTGTCTGCAGTCTAAAACTGGTTGTTTCGAGTTGCAAACTAACTGATTCTTACTCAAACTTGTCTTGTCTCTTAGTCTCTATCCTATCTTTTTTGTGTTTTTTGTACCTTGCGATGTGATAGTCACGTCTCGGTTGTTCTAGCCATACTCTTGATGATTCATGTCGGGTGCATCTCACATCTTAGTTTTTCTAGCCTATTACCTCCTTTTCATTATTTCTAGAGATAGAGTTCTGAGTTGCATCCTAAGTTTTCTCTCATTTCATCTTTGTTTATGCCTGTAACGACCTGAAGTGGAAATATATTTCCCATTCATGGTTCTGAAATAGGTAGAAGTAAACCTTGTAATCAAGGAAAAGGTCATTCTGAACCCATTATTCAATTTGTTAGTCAAGAGGGGTCCTCATGTTCCTCTTCCCTATTCAGTATAGATCCAAGTTCGAATCAGAAACCAGTTTTCCAGCTGTGCTCTAATCCTTTGTTTCAAGATCAACATAATCCATTTCTTTCAGATCAACAAGGCTTCAAAAATTCACCTATTTGGGTTGACCCTATTAACGATCCTTACTGCCTTAGTGATCCTTTTGAACATATCAATCATTTTGATCCTATCAACCCCTTTGATCCACCAAGAGATACATTGACCATGAGTTCTCAACTCGATACTCACACTCATACTGAAGAGGTGCACACGACACAATCTCACGTTAATGACATGGTAACTCCTTTTAATTACTTGCAAGGTCAATATAGTGGGGTTAATGACCAATCTCAAAATGACCAGTGCCAACAAGAAGAGCAACATCACAATCAGCCTCCTCCATATGACCAGGGTCAAGATCAGAGTCAAAGCATTTATGAGATCCTTGGTAATGATGATGAGCCAATAACTCAAAATGACATAGATGCTAAAAAATTTAATAAAGCTCTCATCAAGATGATGGAAATACTCCTTGCAAAAGATAAAGAAAAATATTTTCTAGATTTGGAAAAACAAGGAGTTAAGCTACCCCCAAACTTCCAAGTGGAAAAGCTTGTGGCTAAAGAAGAAGAGAGTGAGACTACCAAATTGCATAAAGTAATTCAAGATATACAAAATCAAATCAGCCAACTGATGAAGGATAAGGAAAAACCTGCACAACAATTCATGATGGAGAGTATTTTTCCTTCCCCTTTTGATATGAGTCTTCATATGCCACCTTTTCCCAAAGGTGTAGAACTCTCTAAATATGATAAATACTTGGGTACCACCGATCCTTAGGACCATCTGAGAGAATTTAGGGCCCTGTCTATGGATTTTATTAATGATCAAACCTATTTGATGCGTCTCTTTTCCCAAAGTTTGGGTGGACCTGTCATGGAGTGGTTTTCTCAACTACCCACTGGTATCAAGACTTTTGATGAGATTGCCAATCTCTTTATGCAGCACTATTCTCACAACATACAGCATCCCGTCAACATCAGGGATCTTTGAAATCTCAACCAAAGACAAGGGGAGCCAATCTTGACATTTCTCCAAAGATGGAGACAACTTTGAACTAAGTATCCTCGCAAAATACTCAAATATGAGAAACTCGATATCTTCTTGGACAATCTGACTCCTGATTTTGGGTATCAAGTAAAACTTCAAGGTCCCCTTAATTTTGACAATATGATAAAGAAAGATATGAGAATAGAGGCATTTATGGTTAAGAAAGGTGAGTTGACTTTGTACAAAGACAACAAACAAGGTTCCTCCTCTTCCAACAAAGATAAAGGGAATTTTGTCAACAAAAATAGGGATGTTGTGAATGATAGAGTGGTTGATAATGTGACCTTGACTCCTTCAAAACCAGTCTTCAATCTTACTTCCAGTATACAAGCAACCAAAGCCGTTGAAAAGGCTGCAACAAATACTCAACTACCTTCTAGATTCTTTGGCAACAAACCTTGGTCCCCTTGACCCAAGCGTGAATTTACTTCCCTGGGAGAACCGCTTGATGTGGTTTGCAAGACTTTGGTGCAAAATCAAATCCTCACTCCTTTGGACAAGCGTACATACGATCTGCAACCATGACCCCATTGGTGGAATGAAAGCGCGTACTGTGACTATCACCAAAACAAGGGTCATAAGACTGCTACTTGTCTCCAATTGTGCCATAAGGTTCAAGATTTGATTGATAATAAGGTTATTGTTGTGGAGAATCATAATAAGAATTTAGATCACCAGGAATTTAAAGATCCCTTTCCTCATCATGAGAAAGGTGAGTCTTCCAATACTAAGAACAATAATGCCAAGGTTAACTATGCACATGCCACTTATGACAATGTCATCAACATGATTGAACCTGTTGAAGTGGAGTATTGTAATGTGATTACTACTAGGGGGAGTGAGGATTCTCCTAAGCCTAAGACCCTATTTTTCTTGAGAGGCCTTGGGTCTTGCTCATCTGAATTTGAACTATCTCAAGATTGCGCAAATTTTGTTACTAGATCCCGCGCTAAAATCACTATCAAGGGTCCTGACCCTCCTGCTGCTACATCCGCACCGAAACAACCCGAGGATAAAATTATTGTTGGTTCTGCCAAAAAGACCATGAAAGTGGTCCCTATGCCTCCTACTTCTGGTAATAGTATTCTTGACCAGTTGCAAATAACCTTGCTCAAATAACTATCTTTGAGTTGTTGAAGATCTCACCTGCTCATAGGCAGATTATGGATAAAGCTCTCACAGAAGCTAATGTCCCCAAAGACATCAATCTGGATCAGTTTCAATCCATGGTGGGTCACTTGACTTCACCACACTATTTATCATTCTCAAAAGAAGATGATCACTCTATTAGTCACCCGCATAATGCTCCTTTGCATATAGAGCTCATGATTGGAAAACAACTAGTCCGCCACGTCCTTATTGATAATGGTGCCATTCTCAATATTTTCTCTGCTCACTTTCTTGCTCAACTAGTTTATGATGAAGATCACATAGATTCCCGCAAGAGAATTACTATCAAGGCCTATGATGAAGAAAGAAAGTCTAAAGGTTTGGTTGTGTTACCCATTCGGGTTGAACCGGTTGAAAGAGATGTCACATGTCAGGTGCTGGACCTTCCTCTTGCTTACAACATCCTGTTGGGAAGACCATGGATCCATGAAATGCAAGCGATTCCCTCTACATATCATTAGTGCATTAAGTTTCCTTTCCAAGGCGCAAAGGTGACCATTCCTGCTAGTATGGGCTCTTCTTGTAATGTGCTCAAACAGTCAGCTGATAGTCTTGTTTCGACTAATAGAGAATACACACAATTCTATGATGCCAAGCTTAGAGACATGGAACATACCTTGAAAATCAAAGACATAGGCATGGGGGGGTATCAAATAGAACCTGTGCTATCATTAGTAGCTCTACCTTCGTCTCCTCATTCTTATGGGAGACCTTCTGAGAACTGTAAATCTTCTACTTCTTCCCCTGAAATAGTTTATGATGGTGTCTTTGTACGAGCTTCAACACCACTAGAAGATGAAGATGAGGAAAGAGATATTAAAGCTTGGCTTTGCAAGGGAAAGAACATATCTGAACAGACTGCCCCAGCTCGTGAATTAAATCCCAACAGTGAAGGTCTTAAAATTATGAAACACTTTGGATACAAAGGAAGTGGTCCAATAGGAGTGAATGGTAATGGGTTAGTTAAACCTATTAAAGCTACGGGTCAAAAGATGAAAGACACAACTGGTTTAGGCTTCAAGAAGATCCTGTTCCATCTAGGGATTAACAAGTTTGTGCCAAAACTAAATCCTCCACCAGAACTTAAAGGCACAGCTACAACTGACACTGTAGAGGATAGCTCTGATGAGGATTTCTTTACTTATCCCATTCCTCCATACTTGGCAGCATTCTTTGCTGAGCCAGATAATTTTGTACCGTGTGTCAGTACAGCCGAGACTGACATTGATTATGATAAAACCACTCCATTTGATGCATTAAAAAATGAACAATGGAAAGTGTTACAAGACCCTGATTTCCAAGGTGAGTGGTACATATGACCAGAATTTCAAGAGAAATTGGCACAAGAACAGGCTGGTGTCACAAGAAATCCCAAACCTTCATGGTGCAAACATCCCAGTCAGAGTTTGGACACAGATTCTCATGAATATGAGTTTGACAATTTTTCAGAAGGATCCTATGAAAAGCTTCTCGACATAAGTGAGGGGTCTAGTGAAAAGTCTAATGAGTTCGAGTCCATAAATGTTAACATGTCTTCCACTTCGGTTGATAGGAGTCAAAAGGATTTGAATACACCTTTGGATGAGATCGATTTATCTCTCAGCTTACTAGTCAACGCTTTTGATGATTATACCGTGAATGCACTTGAACCTGTCACTTCTCTATCACTCCAACATCCCGAGCTAATAGAGTAGAATTCCCCTACCTCATCCAATGAAGTCCTTACATTCTAGAATGACTATGCTCTACCCTGCTATCTTCACATTGTTGAACCTGTAACGTCCTCCACTAGTGAAGAAAGTGTTAACATGACCGAGGTTGATATCAAGTATCTTAGTCATAAAATCAAAAGAAGAAAAAATAGGTGCTCTGATGGTGAAAACCACATTGTGGCAGTGTCAGAGCCAAAAAAAGTAAAAAGAAAAGATGTATTCGAAGGTGAAAACCTCTCTGAGGCGCCTGAGGATGAGATACTTAATGCACTTTCAAGTCATTTCCAAGAACGATCATCGGTGCTAATTGAGCCAACTCAACTGGTAAATCTGGGTACAGAAGAACATCCACACATTATTCATGTGGCTAAGTTATTATCTGCAGAAGAAATCAAGGAATTCATAGATTTCTTCAAGGAGAAAAAGATAAATTTTGCATGGACATACTCTGACATGCCTTGTGTAGATCCTGATCTTATTATGCATCACTTATCAATAGCTCCAGGTGTGAAACCGGTCAAGAAAAAACTTATAAAGATGCATCCACGTGTGGCTTTACTTGTCAAGGCAGAGTTGGAGAAACTTCTAAAAGCTGGGTTCATCAGAGCCATTGATTATGCAAAATGGATCTCCAACATAGTTCTAGTATCAAAGCATGACAAATCTATCAGAGTTTACACAGACTTTAGGGACTTGAATAAAGCATGTCCAAAAGATGATTTCCCACTTCCAAACATTGATATGATTGTGGATATGATAGCATGGTATGAGATGTACTCTCTAATGGATGGTTTCCCTAGCTATAACTAAATCAAAATTGCGCCAGAAGATGAAGAAAAAACTTCTTTCACTTGTGCATGGGGTACTTTTTTCTATAATGTTATGCCTTTTGGTCTAAAAAATGCTGGAGCTACTTATCAGAGAGCTGTCACTACCATATTTCATGACATGATGCATAAAATGATGGAGGATTATGTTGATGATACCCTTGCTAAAAGTATGGACAGGAAAGCACATCTTACTGATCTAGGTCCTATACTAGATCATATGGAAAAATTTAGATTGTGTCTTAACCCTAAGAAATGTGCATTTGGTGTAACTTCAGGAAAATTGCTTGGTTATATCATCTCCGCGAAAGGAATCAAGGTGGATCCTGCAAAGGTGCAAGCTATCATGGAAATGCCTCTGCCTCTCAATATCAGACAAATTAGAGGTCTTCAAGGTTAGCTTCAATCTATCTGGCACTTTATCTCACAGCTAGATAACAAGTCACAGCAATTTACTAAGACTCTGCATAAAGGTGTGACTTATGAATGGAATAAAGAATGTGAACAAGGCTTTCAACAGATCAAAAAATATTTGGCTAATCTACCTATATTAATGCCTCCTATTCATGGGAAGCCTTTAATCTTATACATCTCAGCCACAAAAACATCTCTGGGTGCTTTATTGGCCCAAGAAGATCAAAATAATAAAGAAAGAGCGATCTATTATCAGTAGAACATTGGTTTCCTATGAAATGAATTATTCTGTCATTAAAAAAGCTTGCTTAGCGGTGGTGTTCGCTTCCCAGAAGTTATGACATTATACGCTTGCTAACACTACAAGACTCATTGCAAAAATTGATCCATTAAAATACTTGCTTAGTAAAGCTACCCTCACAGGTAGACTAGCTAAATGGGTCATGCTTCTTAGTGAATTTGATATTGAATATGTTGAGAGAAAAGCTATCAAAGGGAAAGCGATCGTAGATCAGTTGGCTAAGGCACCTATCATAGACTATCAACCATTAAGGATCAAGTTCCTAGATGATTCCATCATGCTTTTCACACATCAGACATGGACCATGATCTTTGATGGATCATTCACCCAGCAGGGGTAAGGTGCTGGAATTTTGTTCATTACACCTCAGTGGTATTCATTACCAAAGGCATACAAAATGATGTTTCCTTGCACAAATAACACTGCTGAATATGAAGCTTTGGTTAATGGATTAAAGATCGCTATTGAATGGCATTTTGATGAGCTAAAGGTCTTTGGAGACTCACAACTGGTTATCAATCAAGTGAATGATATCTATCAAACAAAGGATGAAAAACTGGTGCCCTATAAAAAGATGGTTGATGATCTTAAGAAATACTTTGCACATGTTACATTCCAAAAAATTCCAAGGGCAGATAATAAAGTAGGTGATGCCATGGCTACTCTGGCTTCTATGTTATAAATGCCAGAAAATGATTTCAGACATGAATTCCTAGTGGAGATGTTATGCTATCCTGCCTATGATTCCCTTGACTCCCGGATGATCTATTCAGTCATTGGACATGACTCATCCTGCTACCACCATATCTACTCTTACCTTCATGACCAAATTATTCCTGACACATATACTCAAAATGAGAAATGTCACTTAATCCATAGTGCTTCATAGTTTGTCATAATAGATAACGAATTATATAGATGAGGTCTAGACGGTACCCTCCTTAGGTGTTTAGAACCTGATGAGTCCAAGTGTGCATTAGAAGAGGTGCATGAAGGCATCTGTGGGTCTCACTCAAATAGTTTGACAATGGCTCGTAAACTTATTAGAGCTGGCTATTATTGGCTGGATATGGAGAAAGAAGCTACACAGTTCGCTAAGTCTTGCAAACAATGTCAACTACATGGTAATCTGATTCATGCTCCAGTCGAGGAGCTTATTCCCATCATTACTTTCTGGCCATTTCAACAGTGGGCCTTCGACTTAGTGGGTCATATATGTTCGTCTTCTTTGAGGGGACATAAATACATCATTACTGCTACAGACTATTTTACCAAATGGGTTGAGGCAGTACCTCTCAGTGTAGTTGATGGCAAGTCTGTAGCCATGCTTATACTAAACTACATCATCTATAGATATGGTGTACCCTCATCGATAATCACTAACAATGGGGGGTAATTCAAGAACAAAGATCTGACAGATTTATGCACTAAGTTCAAGATTATTCAGCACTGGTCTTCTATCTATTATCCCTAGGGTAATGGATAGGCTGAAGCTTTAAACAAGACAATTCTCAAGATCCTACACCATATAGTACACAAATCTGGGCGAGACTAGCATCTCTAGATTAATCTAGCTTTATGGGCTTATCACACTAGTATACGAACACCAATAGGGGCCACGCCCTTTTCTCTAGTTTATGGTGCGGATGCAGTGCTTCCTATTGAGGTTGAGATTCCTACCTTGCGAGTCTCTTTGAAGGGCCTCATTACTGATGATGATATCAGAAATCTCAGCTACAAGAGCTTGAACTACTAGATGAATGTCGAAAGGTGGCGTTTGATCATCTCCGAGCATATTAGAAGAGAATATCTAAAAGCTATAACAAGAAGGTTAGACCAAGGGACTTCCAAATGGGTGATCTTGTCTTGAGAGAGAACCCTAAGAATCAACAACAGCGGATCCAGAAAGGAAAATTTGAGCCAAACTAGCTTGGTCTGTATATTATCACTACATTCTGTATATTATCACTGCAGTATTTGGGTCTGGCGCTTGTCAACTCTCCACCAAAGAGGGGGAAAAACTCAAAGAACCTATCAATACTCTTCATCTAAAGAAGTTCTACAGTTGAGATGTCTTCTGAATGCTCATGTATATACTTTATTTTGAGAAAATCCTAAAAATTGCAAAATGTCCTAAAAAAATGATCATCTTAGTGAAAACTTGGCAAACAGGCGCTTTGATGTATCTATTATCTTGGTGAAAACCTGGTAAACAGGCTCCTTGATAATACCAAAAATATAGAAAAAAAAATACAAAAAAAAAAAGAAAAAATACAAAAAAATTGGAAAAAGAGAAAATACAAAAAAAATTGAAAAAATGAAAATACAAAAAAAGAGAAAAAGAGGAAAATGTGCCATTGATGAAAACCTGGTAAAAAAGACGTCATGGTAGTAAAAATAGAATTTCTTCCAAGATGGTGAAAACCTGGTAAACAGGCGCCTCTTGTTCTGCAATGCTCTATCTGTCGAAGCATTCCTTGGCTTTCCTACTTTAGTTTGCTTTCCTGCTTTAGTTTGCTTGCTCATGCATGCGCTCTTAGTCATCTTTGAGATTTTGTTTGACTTCACATGGATTGAAACTGGTCACACTCGGGGGCATCTTCCTGGTCTAGGGGGCATTGTCCTATCTTTAGGAGTCTCTCTCCTCTTCGCATCAGTCACCAGTGGTTCTCACTGAGTCTGCCTGCTGATGCCTAGATCTCACATTGATCTTTATGCTTGAGAATCTTTCTTGCGTCAGTCACCAGTGGTTCTCACTGTGTCTTCCTACTGTTGCTATCCTACTGAGATTTCTCACATTGACTCACTATCTGCATATTCGACTTCAATCCATTCGATACTTGTGGGCATGGTTCCCCACTTTGATCTCATCTCTGATTTGCACTTGAGTCAGTAATCTTGTCAATCCTGAAGGACAACTCTCTACTGACACAAATTGGTGTTTCTTTGCAATCAAATAGTGTTTTTCAACACTCTCTTTGGACACATCTATGTTTTTCAACACACATTGGATATATCGCAACGTGACCCTCTCTAAATAGCAGTCAAACACATTGCACTTACAATCACAATGGTGTTTTTCAACACCCTAAACACATACACATTCGTAAACTTTGAAATGTGCTGAGCTATGATTGAATCTTTCTTTGAATGTTGTCTATTCTCATGAATTTCAATGATGTTTTCTTTGTCTACTTCTTGTGGGTGTGGTTTCGATGATCTGGCAACATCAAATAAATAGGGTGTATGTGATAAGAGCTTCTGCATTAAGGTGGAAAAGCCTCACATCCCTCAATCTTGTTTATTTGAACGCCAAGGGGAGGTTGGAACTATTTCCTTGACTGTTATTTCTCTGCATGTTTACTTGTGTATTCTTACTATATCAAACTGGAAACAATGTTCAGGTCACCTAGGCTTTTGTGCCTTGGTTCTTATGTTCGTTTCCTATATTTTGTCCGATGAAAGTCATATTCATATTCTTATGGTTGCAGCGGCACCAGTAAGGATTGTATTGACTCTGATGTTCCAAAAGTACTCGATGATGATAATTATGCGTTGAGTCCAACAACCAAATCCTAGGGTTGCATTTAGCTTAGGGTTGCATTCACATTTTAGGCTTGCATTGGGATGGTTTTGGTGCTCTCTTCATGGTCTTCTCATTCTTCGAAGGTCCTCATCTTTTATCCTGGATTCCTCTCAACTGCACAAGTGTCTGGTACTCGCTCTCAATCTTTATTCATATTATTTTGGTTAGTACCTGTCATATATTGCAAATATCCTGCATGAGATGATTAGTACCATTGCATTTCCATACATTCATTTGCATTTATATATCCATAAACATGTGCATCCATTATAAGCATAAAGCAAATCATACATAGCATTTATCCATCTAACATCTATCATTGCATTACATTCATTCATACATAAATAAAACATGTGCATTAACATTTCCATATTCATCCATGGCATACATTTCTAATCCATACATCTAATCATATAGGAAACATCTCACAAGACACACAAATCTAAAGCAATAAATGAACAAGTACAATGATGCCAAAACTGAGCTTATATATATATGTCAATCGATCAAATGTATAAGTGTGCTACTCGAGCACAGTATATCAAAATGGTGGTACAAATGTATATCAAGTGTCTCATCTAACTACCCGATGGAGGTGGCATGCCCTGCTGCTGAGGAGGTGGTCCCGGTGAAGGTGGTCCCTGTGGAGTGGCCCATGCCCCAGCATACTCTGAAAATGGTGGAATTTGGTCTGCTACCTCTGGAACTATAATGGTGTATGATCCATAGTAATAGGCTGACTAAGCAGCCTCATATCTCATCTCTATATAGGATCTAGCCAGTGCCTCCTATAATCCCTGAATCTCTCAGTCTCGCTCAGCCACTCGGGTCTCCTAAACAACCACCTATGTGCGGAAGTCATCCCGCTCCCTCTGTACCTATCTCACCCTCTCTCAGACCCTTCAGAGAGTCTCCTATAATTGGGCTACCTGTCTCCCTGCTTGTGGATCGATTGTCATAGTATCGGCCATGATGGTATCCTCACCCTACTCAGTAGATCTCTCCTGTGTACCACTGCTCCCTGCACCTACATCTAACCCCATAGGTCTAGTGGGGATGGGAATTTTCCAAGTCCTCTGCTGGGGTGGTGGCTATGGTAGCTGATGTGCTTGCTATAGTGGTGGCTGTTGTACCTTCTACTGTGGTGGTGGTCATACCACCTATTGTACATGTGGGCCCATGCCAACAAGATCTATAAATCTAGGGAATAGATGTGCTAAGATGTGATCCCTGTATGTAGATGTCATCCCTACATTCGTCACCCCTGCCATGTAATCCCACCTGGCTAGTGGTACTCATGCATCTATCATGCTCTGGCCCCTATCTAGCTGTCTCTGCCAGCCCTTCTTTGTCTCATCGACAAATCAGGCATAAGTACAATACTCCTATGAAACATACTGGGGTCTCCCAAACTGTCGTAAGACCCATGTCAATAAGAAGCGCTTAATAACGATGATATTATGCTCGATCAAAGGACATGAATAGAAAATATACGAAAAATCATGTCATGCGTCATCCCACACCTTAGTGGCTATCCATGGCCGCCATATCATCTATCTAGGCTCGCCACTGCTCTGTCTTACCCTGCGCGGGTTGGGTCATAGGAATGACATATCTATAAATGTACGGCTCTAAGGGCTGCTGAGTATCATGAAATATTGGCCGACATATGGGAAGGTGCTCCCAGGCCCAGATCTGTAAAACAATGACTCCGACCGCCATGGTATGCGCACCTCGATACCCTATCTCATGCATCTTGTGATACATCTGCGCAAGCATACACTTTCCCCACTTGAATCTCACTACTGGTGTAGCTAGCATCCTCTACAGCATGCCTCCCCAACCGCACTCTAATCTGTGTTGACCTCGATCTGGAACCAGGTGACAAGTCAAGAAAAGCACCAAGACAGACGCCAGTGGGTGATCTATGCCATACCTACTCGTCAAATCCTCCCAAGAGATGGCTCGACTCATCACTAGATCATCATCGAAGACCGCTCTCAGTGCTAGTGTACCTACTCTCGGCTGGTTATCATAGTCTACACGAGCCCCGTAGAATGGTACTCTCAAGATCCTGTAAATATACTCAGGAGTGACTGTCATCTCCCGCTACGGTAAGTTGAATGTGTTCATCTCTGAATGGAAATGCTCGACCAATGCACCCAATAGACCATGATTTACCCAAATATCAGGTGCATCATGAAGATATGACAACCCTAGCCCATCAAGATGGGCACTATCAACATCCGACAGTCTCTGCAGCAGCTCACCCATGACAGGATGGTGCGACTGGAACACAATATCAGGGAAGTCAACCTACAAAGAAAGTGACAAAATTGGATCAGTATCTCAACATGATGGTTTTTCAAAGCAATGACAACAAATACAGCTATGGATCTATCCTAAACACAGTTCTGAGGCATTCTAAGTGGCTGACTTTGTGACATAAATGGATGACAGTTTTTCGTACAGTCAGTGATTCTCATGCAAGGAAACTCTTTTCCCGCGCAAGCTTTCTACCACGCGCGAGATAGGATCTCTTCTCGTGTGAGATTCCATCACATTCAATGAAATCTCGTGTGACATCGGCGCGCACTTTGCGCGAGCACATAGAAGGGCCCCACACAAGGAAGCCCTAACCCGTGTGATGAAATTGAATCCTCACACAAAGGGCGACCTAGGCTAGTGCGAGGAAACTATTCCCTCGTGCGAGACTTGACGTGAGAGACTCAAAAATCTTCAAAAATGTGCTAAAATGACCTTAAAAAATTAATAAAATTTGAAATGCATGATGGTTTTTTGATTACTTACAAGTGCATCATACTTCGGTGGCTGGTTGTGTTGTCAGTAGTGCTCAAATCGATGTGAACGCATGGTAATGCTATCAATGTCAGCTGGAGCTCTCGCCATCGCTAAGTTAAAAGTGAATAATGATTTGAAAATGACCCCTCCAGGCCATATATAGCTTTTGACCTAATTTTTGAAAGTGCTTCAGTTTCCACGAAAATTGCACCCTTAGCTAAATGGACCATTCTGAATCCATTTTTGTGATCAAAATCAAAATCTGACACTCCTATGTAGCTCAAAATTGTGTTTTAAAATTTTAGGACTGACGTGCTTCGACGCTTATGCAGTCAACTTTATGACGTCACTTTCTTGTCAGAATAATCTCTCGTCATCATCTTCTCAGCTTCTGTAATCTTTTCATCAAAGTCAACTCTAGTCAATTTTGGTCAAACTTGGTCAACTATGGTCAAACCTAGTCAATAGGACCTCTTGATCACTCTAAATCAATTCTACCTTCTCTTGATCTATCTTTGATATCTCTAGATCTTCGATCTTATTTCTATCTGTGATTTTTCGCTCATGATCATCATTATGATGTGTCATCTTTCAATTTCACTCCTGAGGGGGCCAGATGATTGCATCATTGAATCTTTTCACATTATTCTCGAATCAGTCTGATCTGAATCAAAAGTCCCATTGCTAGGGGCACCTCATCATTTGGGGCATATTCAATTTTTTGTACCTTATGGCCAAAATTGGATATTCCATGATCTTGAATCTCTAGGGGCATCTTGATGCCTCACATCTTGTCATATTTCCATCTATCTTTCTAGGTATTTGAGCAATCTAACTTGGATCCTCAAGGATCAAGCTTCATTCTGGAGATGATTCTTAAAATCTCATTGGGTATTAGGGCAATCTAACCCTGATTCCTGAAAGTCATGCTTCATTCTGAAGACGACTCTGAAAATCTCTTTAGACCATTATCTAAGCAACCTAACCTAGATCTTGGTGGGCTAACCTTCGTATTGGGGCAATCTAACCATGATTCTAGAGATAGTCCTAGATCTTCATTGGTTATCAGTGGACATTGGGGCAATCTAACCTCGATTTTGATCTTCTCTCAAGTGGTATTTAGACCGTTGTCTTCGCAATCTAACTTAGAATTCAGAGAATCATGCTTCGTTCTGAAGGTGGTTCTGACTCTTGATCTGATCGGTGTCTTGGAAACCTAACCTAGACTTCCGAAATCTTCATCTTCACATCAGACTATTCTTTGAATCAATGCACTGCTCACACATCAATTCAAAGAGGGGCAAAATGTAACACCCAAAAATTGGCACCTTGCAATTCTAATCAATTTTGGTACATTTTCCTCATCATCGAAATCTTATTGTACTAGGTAAATTCTCCTTCCTAATCGACTTTAATTGACCGTGTCTCAAATGCAGAAAACCTGAATTTACATAAATCTCACACTATATTTAATTCCTAAATTATTAAGGTTTATTAGCTAGAAACCCCTATGATTAATTAATTTAATTCTAAAAGTCCTAAGTTCTTTTAAATTAAATTAATTCCACCCCCTTTAGCTAATACACATCAAAAGGAATTAAAAGAATTATTTGCTTATTTGAGTGAATTATCCTCAAAAGGAATCCCATAATTCCATATGAAAAGCCACTCATGTGGCAATAATTTATTCTTTTAATTGAATAATTCCTTCAAAATTGTCTCACCTTCCTCCATGGAGATGAAGAGTCAGCCATTTCTTTTCAAGAAACTATCATGCCCCAAAATCTGGGCACTTTAACCTTAGTCTAAAGAACATAATTTTTCGTTCAAACATGTTATATTAACTATGGAAGATCAAGTCATTTCTTTCCTTATATGCCTTTGAAAATTTTACAAATTTAAACAATTGAAAGTTTGTAATATATATATTTTAACAACAACATTTAAAGTTATAAACCTTAAGATTTCAATTCCTCTTTAAACTTGATAAGCAACATCATTCTAACTGAAAAATAATTTAGCCATCCATATAATTTAAAACAACATAGATAAAAAAATAACCTCTCTTCTGTATTCACATAAATACCTCTCTATAACATAATAGATTTTCAGATTACAAAATAAAATAGGATTACTTTTACAAAATGCACTCTTACTCAAAACAACTTTATAAGACTTCAAAATAAACATTTTGGCTTAAAAACAAGCTCATTTACAAGGATGGATCACAAGACCACCAGATGTGGTTTCTCAAAAGAACACCAATACAAGCCTTCCCAAAGCTTCAAACTGAACCTGCATAGAAATC
>MU227238.1:443775-460787 GCA_018584345.1 Thuja plicata | reverse complement strand
ACATGATAGAGAACAACATTTCACAACACAGGACTAGCAACATAACACACATATCCTAGCCACCTCAAGATCATAGGAAAACTTAAATCAAGGTTCACAATTTTAAAGTCAAAACTCAAAAGCTATGTAAATCCAAAAGAAATAAATGTGAACAAGAACCTTAATAGATAGATAAAAGAAAATTTGGTGACTAGATGATTGCAAGAAAACCAAAAAGAATTCAGCTAGCCCTTTAATCACTTACAACAAAACTGAAAAATCAAATTAAATTCCATCACATATACAGAGTGACTAACGCTTAGCCACAAGGAGGGAGTAGAAGCTATATGACACTTTGCGTCCAAGGTGCACTAAAGAACATGACCAAACACTCGAAAAACATATATCTTAAGGGTTACATTTCTATGTAATAACACATTTTGTTTCACTCATCCTTAATCATAAATCTAGCCTCAATCTTCGGTATATATATTCATTCCTATCCTTAGTGAAAACGTCAATCATTAATTGATTTTTATGTTTATTTTAAAGAGACTAATATTAATCATACATAAACACATGTCATACCAAAATGAGTAAAGTTATCTATGAATATACACATGTCGCTAGCTGTCTATTAGTGAGGTATGTAGATACTAGTTTAGAACCTTGATCCATTTCGAAGGCTATCATATCTAAGGCCCTTCTCAGGTTGTTCTATATTATGGACTTCATTTTCTTCATTTGAGAGGGAATTTTTGAGAGCATCTAAACTATAGTTAATTTTTGTCTTTCTTTTATCATCTTTTCAAGCTTTATTGCATAATTATCTTTAGTTTCATTTGGATTAGTAACATGTTGCATCTTAATGTAGTTATGTTTACACATCTAATAGCTTAATTTTATCATCTCTTCAAAGCTTTCTAGAATAAATATGCACTTTCAATTCTTTAATTGCAATAGCATTTCTCATATAGAGTAATTCAATTTCAATTTTTATCATGCTTTCAAATCCTCCATTTTAGCAATGGTCTTGGTTGTTGGCTCTCGTTCTAAGAGTAAATTCGACACCCCAACTAAATAGGGGGCAACATGTCGATTCAATCAAATTTGTGGAATGGACAATTCATGTTCATTTTCGCAAATTCGATGATTGAGAAATGACCATGTTGTGTTGTGCCTGATTTAGAGGTCACTTTCAGACACGTAACAGGGAGAATGGAAAATTTCATCTTGCGGGTAAATCTTTCCCTCTCACTCTAGAGATTATTGTTGAAATTACGGGTTTGCCTCTTGAGGGCATAAATTTTACCAAAGATTAAAAACTGGGAACAAGGCTTACAAGGATTTCCCCAAGACTGATGAGGAAAAGGATCTTCTTGTGAAATTAAATGTTTTGATTAAGTAAAAATAGGTTTTACAAGGACCCGAAACCTTTAAACAGAGTTATACAAATATTTAGAGAAAGTACAGCAACAACTGTGCCTAGGCACCAAGAAAGGACAACCGACAAAAAAAGCCAGCAGACAGACTAGCTAGCAACAGTCCCAAAGATAAACAAAATAAATAGGGACAACACAAAAAAGGAAAGGGCCCAAGAAGAGATATCTACATGCCACCAACCATATCCTGGGCCTGAATCACCATAACCTCCATCTGATTGATAGTGTTTTTGAGGTCACTTTTGTCCTTCTCTTTTTCCTCCCTTGGGCTCGCCTTTTTGGTGCTAGCCCTAGTGTGGGTTCCCAGACCAGCCAACTCCTTGATAGCATGGCTATCTTTATCACTAGTATCCTGCTCTAGCTTCTCCATTAAGCTCTTGGCCTTCCCTGTATAAGTGTTTAGACTCTTCAGAGATTGATCCCCAATCTTACAAACAGTGTCCTCCAACTTGACCACCTTGGCATTTAGGTTCTTTATCTGCCTTACACGGTTATCTTTAGCAACTTTGTCCTCAAAATCTTTGAACTTCTTTTCTAGATTGGTGACTTTGTTCACCAAATCAACCCGTGCTTCCAAATTTCCAACAACCTCTTTCATTTCCCCTAGACACTCATCCACAGATTTCTCCCCAATACCAACACATTTTAAAATATTCATTCCCCCCTCATACCCTCAATTTGATTCTTTAGGTCAACATTATCTCCTAACATTTTGCTAATTAGACAAGCAAAATCAGTAATGCATGCTTTACCATGGTCTAAATTCTCAGGTTCAAAAGTATTACCTGTGTCATGATTTTGATGGGTATCCTCCTTCCCAAAGTTTTTATCTTTGAGGCCCTTCCCAGAATCCTCCTTCACCATTTCTTCCTCCTTCTGTTCTTTATTATCCATTCTCTCAGTGGGTTTTGTATCATCTTTACCCTCATCCATCTCCTTGTCTTCCTTCTCATCCGAAGAAAGCATGATTTTCCACTTGCCGGGATTTTTCCCTTTGCGGGTTTTGAGATCTTCCCTCTTTCTTTTCTTACCACTAGATTTGGGTTTAGTACCCTTATCATCATACACACATGTGTTTATATATACACACATGTGTGTGTATATATACACACATGTGTGTATATGTGTGTATGTGTGTATATATATACATGTGTGTGTATATACACACATGTGTGTGTATACACACACACATGTGTGTGTATATGTGCAAAAACAAAATTCCAATTCCAATTCTAGTTTTGTGGAACCAAACGCAGAATCTGCATCTTCTCAGTCATCTTCCAGGTGAATCAAATAGGACAAGACCATATTCTAGAATTTGTTTTGAGAATAGAAGAATTCCAAAATGGATTCAATTCTAAAATTGGCAATTCCAGCATGCACAAATTCCACAAAACAAACGGGCCCTAAGTGTGTGGGTTCTCAGAAGTGAAAGATTGTGAGCACAGATAATAAGGCAAATCTGTCTTCCACCAAGAAACCTAAAAAGGGTAATTTTGGTAAAAAAGAGGTTAAGTCGTCCATTTTAGATGAAGCAGAAGGTATGATATTGGATGATGATAATGTTTTTTTTTACTCCGAGGATGATGTTCTGGGAAGAGGTGAGCAGAGAACTATGGAGAATCCAGAGAAGGACAATGCTTCAAATGAGGAAAATATAAATAAGCTGGAAGCTGGAAAAGGCATTGATGGGGATTACGTCAAAGATGTTCAACAAGAAATACCAAATGAGATCATTAACCCAATAAATACCATTATTCATAGCTATATGAAGGAAACCCATTTGGGCTCTAATGAGGATAAAGAGGAAGGAAAAGAGGAAATGGAAAAAAATGATAAAGAAGAGGAAATGAAGGGATAATTGGGAATGAAGCTGAGTGTATGGAGACAGAAACCCATGAGAACAATGATTATGCTAACACCTTTATGGACTACCCTAGAAACACTAATAACTAGAAGGATGAACCCAATCCTTCTGATAACCTGACTATGGATGAAAATGTCGAGGAGGAGAATAGGAAAACTCAGAACAATATTGAGGAAGCCATTTCTGAACAAGATTTCAATACAAAGGGTTACAAACATGAGCATCCTTCAAGCCGCTAGAAACAAGGCCATCTATACGTTCAACATTGATAAGTTGGCGTTCCATGATATCCAAGACCTACGCATCAAATACAGAGCCCTGGATGCAAGGAATGATGTGCTGGAGGAAACAATTGATAAAATGAGGAATGCCGCTTCTATGTATAACAAAGGTCATGAGAATGTTTTTGATGAGGTAACAAAGAACACTAGTTTTCTGGAAGGAAAGATTAATAGCGCCATTGATAGCAAGATATCCCCTATTATGGAAAAAGTTAGTAACAAGGACATTATACTTAGGAAGTTGCTAACTATGAACAACATGGGCATGAAATCTACGATTGAGAATCTCAAAGCCTTGTATGCCATGCTGGAGGGGAATAGCGCTGACAAAAAAAGCCATCAACATTGATGATGAATGTGGGAGTCGGGAATTTCATACTACAGGCCTGGGGTCTAGGACTAGATCAAGCACTAAAAAGAAACCAACTCCCTAGTCCAAAGATCTTACTAGCTTTAAGGATTCAATCCTGAATATGTAGATTCATATGGATGAGTCAGAAGATTTTTTGAAGACACTGGTGTGACTATGTTGCTGGAAGGTTTTTTGTGTTTGAGTGTTGGTTGGTTTCTTGTTTTGTGTCCGTCCTTTTTTGTGTTTTTATTTGACTTGGTAAGATCTGGGGTTGAGCCCCTATTTTGTAACTATTGTTTCTTCTGGAAGTAGTAGTTTTTTTATTGGCGCTTTAATGCTTTCTCTCTGCTTTATTTTGTAAAGGGTTTGGGGTCCCTTCAAACCCTGTTGTTACCTTAATAAAAAACTTCTCTTAGTAATTAGAATGAAAGGCTTAAATAATAATTTACAAATAATCTCACCAAAAAAATATATGGAGCTTTATAAAATTGAAAAGGAAATCGATCACATCTATCAACCCTATTATTGGATATTAAAAACATCCTCATAACAATTAGAAATAATGAGATGATCACATAAGGCTCATTAAGAGAAGGAGACCCAATAGGGGGGAACCCAAAGACATTGTTACAAATTATTATCTTATTTAAAAGAGTTCTATTGAGACATGAAACTTTATATCATAATGATGAACAAAATCTTAGAGAATATTTGTAAGTTTAATCAACAATTGTTACCCTTTTTTCTAATGATTTATAAGTATGTCAAGAACACAAATATAAAAAATATTATTTAGAAGCTTTGCCATCAACTTTAAAGCTATTTGAGATGATCTTTAATTGGAAAAAAATATTTGAAGGTACTTTAACTAAGTGTGTAGATGTAATGTCTCTAGAATTCAATAGGTACATGTTCAAGGTATAATCAAATATTATCAAGATTCACCTTAGCATGCTTGATGTTATGAACGTAAACCCTCTTTTAGAATGTCATAGCATTTTAATATAACTATTATATTGTAACAATCATTCAAATATTACATGTGAATTTGTTCATTTTGATCTTAGATAAATAAGCATGTTTTGTTTATAATTCTCTCATACGATGTATTTTTGTGCTTACATCATCAATTATTATTTTCCTCTCACTACATATATTTTTTGAACTTGAATTTGATAACCATAAATAGACACTAGTATGGGACAGTTTGGCTCAATAAATCATTAATCTAGTATGTTAGTTTAGCGATTTTGTGTAGCCATGACATCGTCATTTTATAGAGAATAACAAACTTCATGAAATTTTGCAAACTACATGTCTTACCATTATGTTGCATTCATTACAGTGGTATTTCATCAACTATATAGAGATAGTTTAGTAACTTTTTTCCCTCATGCTCAATGACAAACCTTTGGAGTTTTATCAATTATTTGAATTTAGTTACTACAATTTCTAGTCATTTTTTATTTACTCAAAGCTCTAGGAAAATTATCTCAAATTTAAGTTGAGATTGAAGCATGTGAGAGAACACCCACTTTTGTTGAGTTTACCTTTAACCCTCCATTTCTATGTTGATGAAATCATTTTCACTCACTTGATGAAAGCCTTGGCCTTGGGAGTGGGATCCATTTCTAGGTATTCGATGGGTGGTTTTTGGACCCAATACATATTAAATGATAAATTAGACTTTTGATAACTATAATAAACAAGAAAAAAATGACACCTTGGAGAATTTTCATGACTTTTCAAAAAACAACTCCTTTAGGGAATGATAAAGTGACACCACTAGCTTAGGAAGTGTATTGGTTGTGAATCTCAAAAACATTGGGGCTAAAGTTAGAAAAACTCCAACTGAGTGGTACCCTTTGTAGTGAGTGGAGACCTAATGTCAGGTGGACACTAAAGGAATAGGGTTGCAATGGAAATGTTTCTTGCTAATTTAGCACTCATGGCCTGATAAAAACTAGGGGCTTTGACTGACTAATGACCAAGTTCTTCAACATTATTTTGAAAAGTTTTGCCTACTAATGATGTGACTATCATACCTTCTCATGAAACCAGTAAAATAATATTCTTTATATATACCAATAATTTGTGAACTGCATAAATCTACACAATAATGATATCCATCATAGAAACCCAAAAAGGTAGATTTTTTTTAGATCCAAAATATATCAATTTATATTTTGATTTACAGGTTCTATGACCTTCTGGATCTATATAACCTCCTACCAACATAACGTCCATTTTGTACCAAGATGAACCCAATGTTTGCACAATGTAAGCATTAACATGTGTATTAGAAAGTTATAAACGAGTCTCTATTGTAAAAGCCCCTGTGACTTCCCTCTTGAACTCATTCCATTTAATTTTTAAAATATACTAACAATCTTTTCCATTTGAAATTTTTTCCTTTGACTTTAAAGTAGACTAATAATTTATTTTTTTGTTTTTAATAAATTCTATCAAAAGACATTTATTAAAGTACATAAATTAATTAAAAAAATGTGTTGGTTAGCTCATCAAAGCCTGACAATATATCTAGTTACCTTCAAATTTAATAATAACATAACTCTAATATACTCCATTTGATCCAAAATCATCTATACTAGTGGAATTGTGGCATATTGATTTACAATATTGGATTAATTATTGGGTCAAAGATCGTCAAAATCATGTGGGTAGTTGTAGATCATTAATATAAATATGTTGGAGTAAATGGTTCTTTTCCATTTTACTCTCGACTTAGGTTTACTTAGGTGAACTTATTATTTAGGAGGATATTATTTACGTGGATATTGTAGAGTACCACTTGGACTCTAACTCCTCCTATGATATGGTTGAGTCCAATTTGGACTCTAACTCATCCTATGATATGGTTGAGTTCAATTTGGACTCTAACTCTTCTAGAGGATATTGTTGAGTCCCATCAGGAATCTACTTCCTTTAGGTTGAGACACTTGTCTCAACCTTGTTTGTGCTTCCTATCAACTCTTGCCTATATAAACAGGCTACCTTGCTGTTATTTTGTGTTGGATTAATCTTATGAAAAGGTAACTGCTGAGAGGGGAGGGGTGAATTAGTACTTTAAATTTTTTAACAATTATTCAATCCTTTTCACCAAACTGGATATCATTCATAAAAACATTTGAAAAGCATAAAACATAAATTAGATAACCATGACACATAATACCATGATTTTTGGTCACGCAAAAATCCTTGGTTGGAGGAAAAAACTGCGATGGGCATGGCACCCACAATCCTTCACTTTGGCAGAATAAAGGTTTTTTGGTTAGAGATACAATGTTAGCTACTTCTGGTAGCTTACCCTGTTAGGAGTATTATACTCGGCCAAGAGTACAAAAGAATTATTCAGTCTACCTAGTTAAAGGATTTTACAATCTATCATCTAAGTGATGTACCCAATTAAAGGATTTACAAAATAAGACCTATTAGGGACTACCCACTGAATGGGATTTCTAAACTCCTAACTGTTACAAAAACTTATTACAAAAATGTTTGCAAGTAATGCATTAATCATAATGTTGTTCAAACTCTTTATGCTATGCAAGTGTATTACCTCTTTCTGCACTCCGTAACTCAATTTTTTTGTACCCTATATCTTCTTCATTATGTCTTTGTAACTGCTTCTCTCTCTCTATAATATTTTCCCTCTTCTCTATGTAATATTCAGCATCCTCCTGTCATCTTCATGTTTTTGTTCATTTTATATGATCTTAAGGCGGTTAACCTAATTAGATCCTTCTCCTTATGTGGTGGAGGTGAGACGGTGCAAGGTTGGTTTCATTCCCAATGCATTTAATGTTTTTGAATATCATTGGTTGAATTACCTCGTAATCATGTGCAATCATATTGGTGCAATCCCAATGTTCAACCTAAATTCTGTCTTGAATACCATGAAAGTTTTCCCGCTCATCTTCCAGGTTCAGTGTATTCAAATTTGAATCATTACGTCAGCTCTGGTGTGTTCGGTAATGTGCTTTGATCTTACTCGATGGCATAACCATCTACTCAGTGACTAACTCTTCTCAGTGACTAAATCTACTCTGTCTTGGTAGCTAGCTATGCTTGGTGACTAACTTAGTTCATTGTCTTAGTGACTAACTCTACTCAGTGACTGTTCTCTTCTTAACTCGGTAATATGCTACTATTTGGTGCTCGGTGACATTGATACTCTACTTTACCGATTGTCTTCTTAGTGTATTCTTCTTCTTCACTGATTGTCTTCATTGACTATTATGACTTTGAAAAAAATAATGACAACAAAATATCTCATAGGAGTATCAATCTCCCCCTTTGGCATTAGTTGGCATTTTGAAAAAAACTTCAAAGTCATCAAAATTATATGTAACTCCCCCTATACATATGCTTATATCTTCCTTACCATTGTATCTCCCTTTATACTATATTATCCCCTTATGTGCTATATTAATACATACTATATTATCCCCCTTTTTTGACAAATATGCCAAAATTAAAATTGATTAGGGCTCGGTGGGATATATGATACCTTATCAAAAAGGTGAGCGTACTTATTATTTATATCAGCTAGGGATGACTCCCATGCATCTTTGAGTGTTTGAATTATAACAAATTGAGTAGAAACATCAACTGCCAATCCAATGATGGTGTCGAGTGAACTACCATCGAGGGTGTTGACCAACTCTTTGGCCTTCTTAAAATGTGTTTGCATGGATTCCATGTGAGGAATGAAAAGTTCTTGCAGCTATAGAAGTTTCATCCTTCTCTTATTCTATTCTTGGTGTAGTTCTTGTTGCATCCCTGTCAGGTGTTTCAACCTTGAGTAATAGACTTGTAAAGAACCAAGCTCGGTAGAAACATTTTTTCAGCTACTTGGTCAACTCGGTCTCAACATACTCATCTTTCTTCTTGATATCCTTGATAAAGTATGAAATACAATAAAATTTCTAAAATATTGAAAGTATATAATACAACTTAGTCTCAATCTTGATAGTTTCCTTAGAAAGTGATACCTTATCAACTGCAATGTTTTCTAGAATGGATTCAAACATTTTCAGTTCCATCTTCCTTGAATGAATCTTCATGATGTAGTCAGTATTGTCTCTACTAGTCCTTCTACCTGACATGTGATGTCTTCTGTTTCATCAATGGTGGCATCTGGGATAATGTCCTGTAAGACATCCTTGATGCTTTCCAATACATCAGTCTTCTTCCTCTTCTGAAGTAATTTGTTTTGCATTTCATTAAGTTTCACTAGTTCAACATACTCGGTCATTTCATCATAGTCCATAGTAGATAGGTTGACATTTGGTAAAATGATCAGTTGACTCAAATCTACATGTTTCCTCTTTTTTTATTTCTTCTTATTTTCTATCTTCTTTGGTGAATGTGATGCCTTCAGTGCATCATATGTTATCTATGTTGTGCATGCTATAACTCTTTTCTCTTCTTGTTTGCTTTATTCCTTATTCATTTCATGTTTCCCTTCTGCTTTCTTTTCTCCTAGTGTGTCCCATTTCTTCTCATTTGTATGCTTCTTGACTTCCTTCTGTTCATTTTGTTCCTTTGGTTCATCTTTTTCAGGCCTTTGGTGTTGTGCAATGGACTCGGTTGGGGTAATTGATTCAGTGTTTAGTGTTTCTTTCTCAGTGGTCATCACCTTCTTAGTGTTCATGTCTTTCTCCACTTCCTTTTCCTTTTCTTTCTCTATTTCCTTTTCCTTCCATGTTTCATTTTGTTGGTCGGATGCTATGCGATCTGTATCCATAGCAACTAGATCGTTATCACCTTGAGTTATGTGATAATTTGGTACTTGTTCCAATACAGGCTATAGAGTAGTAGCTTTATCATTAATGTTCATTTGTTCTATATTGACGTCCTCAGTTGGCATAACACTCTCATCTTGTGATGTATCATCTTCGGGATCTTTGTCTATAATATCCTCAATAACAATTTCATCAGTGTCAATTTTCAGATCAATAGGATTGTTCTTACCTTGACCATCTTCGGCAACTTCATCAGTTATGTTCTCTTTTTCTTTTTCAGCTTGAGATTTAGGCTCTTTGATATCAAATGTCTCTCTCCATTTTGCATTGGTTTCCAACTATAATTGCTCCAAGTCTCCTGTAATAATCCTTAAAGATCTTTCCTTAACAAGAAATCGTTTAGAGTTTTGTTTCAAGGTCTCCTCAATTTCTTTAATATATATATTTGGTATAGTTAGCACAAGAGATCTTTCTCTCATTTTTTTTCATCATTCATAGCATATTTCCATCTTGCATCTAATTTTTTGTATAACTCTATAGGCAAAAATGTGACAACTTCAGGTGGTGTGTATCTAAATTTGTGTAATGAGTAAACAATTGCATCTTCAATTTTTACCTTGTTCTCTTTGCTTTGAGTATTGTACTTTTCTTGCTTCATTCCTATGAATATTCCATGCTTCTTCATTGTGTATAACATTTCATCTAGACTACTTGGTGGTGGAGGCTTGTTCTTCACAACTTTGGGTTTTCTCAAATCTTCAGTCTCTGAGTCAATGTTTGGTGGTAGCTTGAATTTTCTCCTTGGTCTAGTGTTTTCCTTCTTGCCTCTTACATATATCTTCTCTTTTGGTTCAGCATAATTCTTCTTTACTTTCGGTGATGTTGTAGACCTTGCTGATGATCTAGTAGATTTGGGGCTCGGTGAAGGCTTCAATATTTGCGGTTTCCTACCTTCCACTCTAGAGGTTTCTGCCTCATCTTCTTCATTATCAGTTCCCATGTCCTTAGTCAGATTAGAACTCATCTTGCTAGATTTTATTTGAATTTTAGGTACTAAGATACCTTGCTAAATCTTAGCCTTAACTTCTTCATATGTTCCATACCTCTTGGCTCTTTTATCACCAGACTTAGCTAACAGAGTTTTGATTTGTTGAGATGCAATGTCTATGTCCATATCATATCCCATAGGATCTAGACATATGGTCCTAGGATTGAGTGAATTGATATAACATGGGTCGGTGTCTACCTCAAAATAGATAGAATCATGATAATTATCAACTAATTGAGATGGAACTCTGAATTTATGATGCATCCTTGCTTGGAATTTTGAGAAGTAATCATTCATAACAATGTCAAGATTCTCTCCTAGACTCTTTATGTATTCACTGATTTGATAAACAACTGGTCTATCAACACTTCATTTCACATTTCCAATGGATGGAAAGAAGTTCTCAAAGTAAAAGTATATGCATACTAGTAGTGAACCGAACTTCAATGTATTTGTCTTATGTTTCCTTATAGTGTTCATGTTGTCTTGAAGTTGTTTCAAAAATATCTCACATAGATCAATATGCATGTCTTTCTTTACAATATTATAAGCTAGATCTACAGCTCCACAAGGTACGATGTCCACTCGAGATGATTGGAATACCTGGTAGGAAAAGATGTTTCATGCAAACTTCAACTCAGGGTCTTCAATGGTAGAAATTCTTAGACCTCTCCCATCCTATTTGGCTTTGGTTAGCTCACTCAATCTGATCTTCTTAGTCTATCTAATAGCTTTAGGTTTGTCTCTAATTGGGTAACCAGTTACAATATGTAACACATCCTTTGTGATCTTCATAGGTTGATCTAGCCACATACATTGGTCATGTACTCATCTAAGTACCATCCTCATCCATTTAGTCTTGAATACCTTTGGGATATGTGGGGCATGTTTTCAAACCTTTTGACTCCAGATGAACATGATTGCTCTTTATTTTTTCATCTGCACATAACTTCTGGTAAGATGAATCAATCTCTTCTTCACATATCTCCTCAACCTTACAATGGGTGAAATTTTTCAAGTCTTCGATCAATAGAACTATGTCCGGAATGGATGAAAGTGCTCCTATCATGTTTTTTCTAGCTGCCTTCGTAGGAGGTGGCTTGTACTTAGAATTTGTAGACTCAACGTTCTCAACCACAAATGGGTTTCAAGATTTCAGGGCCATATCCTCTTTTCAAATGCAAAAAATTTTGAACTAGGATTTTACGTCTATGACTCGGTTTCACTAAGACAACTAGGGTAACACTACAAATACATTGAATAGATTTAAATATGCTCAAATTTGTATAGGATTACCTTCAGAATCACTCGTATCTGCTTGAGGACTCATTTCTCCAACTATGGTCACGCAACTCTAGAAAATGTTAAGTAATAATGATAGACGATACATTATATATATGCCTTTTTTCCAGGTTTAGGGTTTCCAATGCTCTAAAAGTAGTAGTTAATGCTCATCCAACTGGCCTTACCAAATACCTAACTTTATTTTCCTTTTACCAAATAAATGTGAAATATAAACTCAACAATATATATCCAAATGCATCTAAGTATGCTCATATGGATCTTTGCACATATACTAGGAACCGATTAAGATTTTAATTTTAACTTGCAATTCCTACTCATACCTCTTACCCGATTAGGTAGATTCAGTTGCACCCGATTTGGAGAAAGAGGTACCTTCAAATATTTTGAATGATGTTCCATCATCCATGGTCTTTCTTCTCCATGTCTTATTCATCTGATCTCTCATTTCTTCTACATTCACTTTAGCTTTCTCAGATGTTTCTTCTTCGGTGGGAGCTTTGCCTCAGTACCTACAATCTTTGGCAAGGTGACCTAGCTTGTGACAATGGAAGCATGCCATGTCAAGGATTATCCAAGATCTTCTATTGTTCCTTCCATGTAACAACATGAAATTTGTAGCAATGTGCCCATATCTTCCACATACTAAACAAGATATTCATGTGTTATAGTCTCATGGTATGGATGTACCTTATTGTTTGTTTGGCATATTATGTCGATTCGGTACCCATTTTTCATTTCTCTTTTATGATCTACATTCTTCAGATTTGTGACCGTACTTGTTGCAATTATTGCAGTATCCATCAAACTTTGGCTTTCTTGTGTTGTTCTCAATCTTTGATCTGCATTCATGTGCTTGATACCCATACTTGTTATATTTATAGCAATGTCCATCAAACTTGGGTGAACTCAGTGACTTACCTCTTTTTCTTATGCATACATTTGCACTATGTCTAGGTTTCCCACAGTAATAAAAACTAGGTTTTTTTTAACTTCGATGGGGTAGAAGTTCCTTGACTTTCATCTTGATTGGAGGACTCTCCTTTCTTAGTAGTGCTCTTACTATTGAATCCTAGTCCAGTCTTGTCTTTCGTTTGTCTCTGACCTTTAAGTTGTGAATCCAATTATCTCAGTGTTTCTTCATTTCTCTTTAGTATCTCATTTTCTTCTCTTTCAGATTTCATCTCTCTGGGTAATCTATCAACTTCACACTTCAGTGCTTGATTCACAAATTGCTTTCTGGATGACTCTATATTAGCACTTACTAGTTGATCGGTCATATTATAGTATACTTGCATCATCTTCATGATTTCATTGTCTTTCTCAGCTATTCTTGTTTCAAACTATCTTTTATCTTCTTCAATTACTCTTAGTGCATTTTAAACTACTCCCTTAGAGTCAAGTATCTCACTCATTCTCAATGCTTGTGTTTATTGATCTATCTTTTCTAAGTTTAGTTTCTCGGTGATTTTCTTGTTCTTTTTCATGATTTATGCAATGGCATAATTGGATTCACCATTTAGACTACCTTCAGATGTTGTTACAAGAGTATCAACATGCTCTTGTGTGGATAGTTCACTACATAACTGCTTCCTCACTTTAAAGGACTTTTCTAACTTTCTTTTTAGATCTTCAATCACTTCTTGTGCACTCTCTAGCTCAAACTCAAGACTATCAATCTTCTTAGATTTCTTGTAACTTTCCATGGTCGTGATATTTTCTCTCAGGTGTTTAAACCTTTATCTCAAGAGACTAGCTCTAATACTAATTGTTGGATTAATCTTATAGAAAGGTAAGTGCTGAGAGGGGAGTGGTGAATCAGTACTTTAAAACTTTTAACGACTATTCAATCCTTTTCACCAAAATGGATATCATTCATAAAAACATTTGAAAAGCATAAAACATAAATTAGAAAACCATGTTACATAACACCATGATTTTTGGTCACACAGAAATCCTTGGTTAGAGGGAAAAATTGCGGTGGGGATGGCACCCACAATCCTTCACATATATAGAATAAAGGTTTCTCTGTTAGAGCTACAATGTTAGCTACTTCTAGTAGCTTACCCTGTTAGGAGTATTATACTTGGTCAAGAGTACAAAAGACTTATTTAGTCTACCTAGTTAAATGATTTTACAATCTCTCATCTATGAGATGTACCCAATTAGAAGATTTTCAAAATAAGACCTGTTAGGGCCTACCCACTAAATGGGATTTCTAAACTCCTAACTATTACAAAAACTTATTACAAAAATGTCTGCAAGTATGCATCAACCATAATGTTGTCCAGACTCTTTATGCTCTACAAGTTCATTACCTCTTTCTGCACTCAGTAACTCAATTGTTATGCACCCTATATCTTCTTCATTATGTATTTTTTTATGTCGTTGTAACTAATTCTCTCTCTATATATATAATATTTTCCCTCTTCTCTGTGCAATATTCAACATCCTCCTATCATCTTCATGTTTTTGTTCATTTTATATGATCTTAAGGCGGTTAACCTAATTAGATCCTTCTCCTTCTACGGTGGAGGTGAGGTGGTGCAAGGTTGGTTTCATTCCCAATGCATTTAATGTTCTTGAATATCATTGGTTGAATTTCCTCATAATCATGTGCAATAATATTGGTGCAATCACAATGTTCAACCTAAATTTTGTCTTGAATACTATGAAAGTGTTCCTGCTCAGCATCCAGGTTCAGTGTATTCAAATTTGAATTGTTATGTTGGTTCTGGTGTGTTCATTAATGTGCTTTGATCTTACTCGGTGACATAAGCATCTTCTCGGTGACTAACTCTACTCTATGTCTCGGTAACTAGCTCTTCTTGGTGACTAACTCTGCTCAGTGTCTTGGTGACTAACTTTGCTTAGTGACAGTTATCTTCTTAACTCGGTAACATGCTACGATTTGGTGCTCAGTGACATTGATACTCTTCTTTATCGAATTTCTTCCTTAGCATATTTTTCTTCTTCACCGATTCTCTTCATTGACTATTATGAATTTGACAAAACTAATGACAACAAACTATCTCATAGGAGTATCATTTTGTATATTGAAAATACTAGGATATTGGATAGTGGAGATTTTTCTTGATGTTATTATGCCTCTAAGAATTCACATCAAGCTTATCTAATATTGTTATTCTATCCATTTTATTTCTAGTTTTTTAGTCTAACTCTTTTATTAGATTATGGTTTATATATGTTTTCTCATATTCTAACATGGTATCAGAGCTTATTTTGAAAGATTAGATTTTTTTGAGATATTGTAAAACCTTTTTTATTTTCTCTTTCATTTTACACCATCTGGAGAACCAACAAAGATTTATGAAGATTCAGTAATACTTGTTTAGCATATATGTTTTTTTAGATTTGGGTGATTGCAACATTCTGGAAGTATTTATAGTTGTTAAATAATGTTTGGGAGGCTCAAAACCCCTATTTCCATATCAAATAACTATCTAGGTATCAGTTATTTTTTTCATGTAGTTAATAAATCATGAGAATATTGTGTCAGACTGCTTCAGTTGGACCCCTCACCATTGCATTTTTCATTTTTTCTCCTGATTTTCAAATGACTCGTTCTTAGTCATACGAATGTATTTTTCAGTACATTTTTTTAAAAAAAGGGGTATAATTTTATTCTCTTTGCAGTGGTGTAATTTTTTTTCTCCAAAACTTACATTTTTTCATAAATGTAGTTTTCTTGTCAAATCTAAAGGGCGGTGCTTATTGTTTGAACTTTAAACCACTCTAACTCTCACATATGATCTTGGATCGAGGTCATTATTTTTTTTTAAGTGAATACTTTTTTTAGAACAATGCATTGGTGTTATTTTTATGTTCTTATTCTAATATTTTATTTTTACCTTCAATATTTGGGTCTATTTCTTGGACATTGTAAAACTCTGGAAAATAAATCCAACATTGAAAATGCACTAAACTATAAAGTGCCAAATTTTAATATCTGGGGGGAGATTTTTGATCTAGTAAAAGGGGGGGTGGTCACGTGTGCTCTCTTTGTGTGTAATTTTTTTCTCTTCTTTTCTACACAACAATCTTTCTTTATGCATTAAAATGGATCAAACTATAGCATCAATAATTACACCTTATAAATATTATGAGTAGAAATCAAAAATGAAAATCTATCTTAAGAATTTGTGGTTGTTTAGAGTAACTATGGGTTTGGAAACTAAACCATCACTTCTTGCAGAAAATCCAAAATGGATTAACAAATGTGATGAAGCTTATGGTACTATATGCATTTCTTTATCTTCTAATCTTCTTTTTCATTTTGAATCTTCTACAACTCCAAATTATGTATGGACATAATTAGAAGGGTTGTTTGGTCAATAAGGTGAGTTAAGGGGACACCAACTGGAGAATGAGATAATAAGGCTAAATCCATGCAATTTTGATACAATTAAGGAATTCTTCACAAAAACAAAGGTTGTAAGATTGAAATTGAAAGTATGTGGGATAGACAAGAAATATTTACAACTGATTCTTAGCATTCTTTCCAAACTTGGTCCAAACTATTTAGTTTTTGTTTATACATTCTATGCCATAAAAAGTGCCTTAGGACCCAGCTATAAAATGTATTATCTTGATGAGTTTGCAAATGAACTCACAAAAGAATAAGACAAGTTGATTCATATGGGCACAATTAAGCCCTCAAAATCTCATGTATTGGCTGCAAATTAGGGCACATGAAATCAAAAAGGGCCTTCTAAGCAAGAGAAGAAACAAAATAACCAAGGAGAAAAGAAGCAAGAACATAAACTGGCTACCCCAAAAAAAGCTAATGATGCATCTTCTTCAAAAGGTGATAAGCCCAAGAAGGAGAAAACTGTTAGGAATAAGGTGTCTCAACCTTGGATAATTCCTATTCTTATTATTTGTTTTGTAAAATGTATTTCTTGCAAATAATGTTGATGTGTCGGCATCTTGAATAGTGTGTAAGGAGATCA
>MU227238.1:383721-433765 GCA_018584345.1 Thuja plicata | reverse complement strand
ACTAATTCTAGAATAGCATTAGATGTATGGGTTTTTCTCTTGAAACTAGACTTTGTCATCTTACCTTTTTGACAATTCTTACACATGATATGCTCGGGCTTTGACATGCTCGGTAAGCCTCTTACTTTCCTTTCAATTCTTATCTTAATCATGTTTTCAAAATTCACATGACATAATATCTTAGGCCACAACTATAAGTCTTCATTTCTATCCACTAAAAAAGTGGTGTTTATATCATCAAGATAGAATAGGTTACCTTTTGTATGTTCACCGATTCTGATCAAACTTCCTGATTCATTAAAGATCTTTGCCTTTTTTGTTCTCAAATGCTACTAAGTGATCTATGTTGTTCAATTGTGAAACACTCAATATATTATAATTAAGTTCTTTTACGTAGTATGAATTTTTACATTTGATTAGGTTATTCAACATTATGGTTCCTTTTCCTTCAACTGGACAAGGTGTGTCATTACCCATTCTTAATGATCCACCATTATAGTACTCAAAAGTTTCAAACTTTTGTTTATCACCGGTCATGTGGTGAGTGCAACCACTATCTATTATCCAAACATCATTCTTACTAACCTTAGATATGAGTGCAGTCTCTACATACCTTTCTTCTTCGTCTGAATCATCCTTCATGGCCACAATACCATCTCAATGTCTTCATCAGATTTGGTGTCAGTATCTCCAGCTCTGTCCTTAGCTAGGTAACAAGCTTTCTTCCCTTTGTCCTAGTAGTCTTGGGTATCTCTTCTATCATATTGTCAATTGCTTCGGCAATCTCTGTTATCATTTCTATCAAACTTCTTTTCATATGATCTGTCATTACTTCTGTCATATTTTCTTTTGTTAGGACACCACTATCTCTTCTTCAAGTATGCCTCCAACTCCTTGGATAGCATTGACTACCTCTTTTATTCTACATCTGTACTAAGTGATATTTTCTCCTTCTCTCATTCTTAGGTCATTAAATTTACCTCTTAGGATTTTTTCCTTAGCTCTTAGTACATTATCATCTCCTCCATGTACCAGCTTCAATTTGTCCCACATTTTCTTTGCAGAGGTGCATGTTTTGACATCTTCAAATTCAGCATCAGAGAGTGAGGAAGCAAGTTCTGTCATCATAGATTTGTGCTCATGCTTTTCTCTTAATTTCTCAAGTGTGTGAGGTCATGTAGGCAACACATATTCAGTATCCAAGTATTGAGTAACATCATTTCCAATACCTAATAGGTGGAGTCTTATCCTGCTTTTCCATGATTCAAAGTTGTCCTTGTTCAACTTGGGCACATCTCGTTTGCTCATCTTTTGATATTTTACTTAGGTCTTGAAACCTTCCTTCTAAGCACACAAGCTCTGATACCAATTGTTAGAATAACTGAGAGGGGGGGTGAATCAGTGGCCTCAAAAATATTCCAATAAATTAACCCAAAAACTTATTACCACAATATAAGCCTCTAGTTATCTTTATTCCTACAAGATGAATTCCTTGAAATAATCTTTTCAAATAACTACTGCTCAAAGTTCATTGTTAAACCTTATTATTTATCTTTACCGATTAGTAGTCTTTCATTTACCAAAATATAGTAAATTACTTAGTGTATACCGATCAATCTAGATTATTTATGTGTAATGCAAAACACTAAAGGAGTGACTCATAAACACATTGACACATGGATTGTTAACATGGAAACCATGTTAAGGAAAAAATACTTGGGACCGGTAACCCAAAATCTTCACTCTTCTAAAGTGAGCTCGGTGAAGAGCCAACCTTTTTAAAGGTTACATACACACTGTTAAGTGTGACCTTGTTAGAGGATTTATCACTAACAGTTTATCACTTGATATCTAGCACTCCTATGCTATCTTCATGATAAACCTTTTGATACTCCTTGGGATGTATTTCAATATATAAAGGATTTGTTTAGATCCTTCTCTGTTAAGAGACTTCTCTGATTCAATGGGTAAACTGAAACAATATATGATCTATTCATATAAACAACTATGCTTTGTAGATATTCAGATCTATTATAAGTTTATAATACCTTTCTGATCAATGTATCTTTTCAATACCTTTGCTCCACTTCTTTCTGCTCGGTGATGTTGTGCTTCTCTGTTGCTCGGTGTCCGCAGAAATCTTTAGCTCTATTCTTTATCTTGATTGATCAGGATTGTATGAAATTTTTCTTCACCATTATCTCTTCAGTATCCTCTTCTCTATTCACCCCTAATTCATAATGAGTTATGTTGTCTCTTTATAGACATGATTTCAGCATTTCTAAGTCCTTGACTTTCTTGTTCTTGGTGTGATCTGCAATTCTCGCCTTTTCTTGATTTAAAGATTTACTTATGTTTTATCCCGTAGATTTCTCTTAGACAATTGGAATAAAATAGCTTTAAAACTCTCAGTTATATCTAGCTTTTAACTTGTTGATGAAAACAATATTAACAACCAATTAACTCCTTCTTTAGCTCTTGCCAGCTAAGTCATTTGTCATTTCTGAACTTCAGTTCTTTTCGGTGTTTAACTCCTTGTTAGCTCGGTCAACACTTCAGTTCTCCTCGAGCATCTCCATCGGGGTTGTCTATCCATTGGGAAAGACTGTGAAGTTCTGCTCGGGTTACTTTGGTTCTACTCATCAATAATTCTTTCTTGGGTATCACTGTGACTTTCCTCTCGGGTTTCTCTATCTGTCGGGGTGCACTGACCGTCGGTGTTTGTTGTCACTTAGTGCATACTAAAATTTTATGCATTACTGATAGCATAACCTTAATCTTTCTGGCTTCTGAAGTCTTTGACACTTTTCATATAACCAATCAGATTATATCAAGTTGGCATCAATGACAATACAATACATTAACTGATTTAATGTCTTGCATTAACTTTCTACAGCTTGGTGATCATCAACTTAACATCTTCAAGCATTCAATTAGTTATAGTTCATCAGTCTTTGGGAATTTATTCTGCAAGAGTTCCCAATTTTCATGTCCTTGTTGTACCTACATAGCCCAAATCTGCACCAACTATACTTCTTCCAGCATGGTTAAAATGAAATTTTTAACTAGTATCATAAAAGACAGAGGTTAGAAAGAGAAATTTAGGAACTTCATACTCAAGACCGGATACAAAATCATAGAGAGACTAAAAAACTATCCACACCTAGAAATCAATATGTTAATGAATATGTAGATACAAGATAAAAAAAGATGTTCATAAATACATATCTATCCTCTATTTATATATTAATAAATCAATATTAATCCATAGATGTAGATAGATATTTAGTAATTAATCAAGTTAAAGTCAAAAGGATATAATCCAGAAAGCCTCTTTACAGCCACATGAATATTAAATCTAAGAATAGCTACTGTATTAATAAAATAAATAGGAATATCATGGAATTACCTCCAACTAAAAAAGGTCAAG
The DNA here is from genome assembly GCA_018584345.1 of Thuja plicata. Classification (NCBI taxonomy): domain Eukaryota; kingdom Viridiplantae; phylum Streptophyta; class Pinopsida; order Cupressales; family Cupressaceae; genus Thuja; species Thuja plicata. Next base: position 430,335 of record MU227238.1, on the reverse strand, counting down.
ATAATCATAGAAGCTTAATCTCTAATTTAAATGAACTTTAGCATATCTTAAAAATGGAGCTTACTTAGGAATGGTCGAGGAGTAGAAATTTAAAGGAAGTTATGTCTTACTCTTTTTGTTCAATAGTATGCAATTATGTTATTCCACTAGAGATTAGGTTAAACCTTGTATTTTTCTAGAATAACACTTTTGTCTCTCATCCAAAAGAGAGTATATTTCTCATCCCTTCCCCTCTAAAAAAAATCTTGAGTGTGAAATAGGAAACAAAACCCCATACAAACAATGGAAAGGTTTCCAAACTGATGTATGCTAGTTAAAGTAATTGACTAGTGTCAAAAGGCAGGCTTGTCCTTTTCCTTCACCACAATCCAAAATATTACATTCCTTATGCTAGTATTGTCATGATTTCAATTAGTATTCCGAGAGAAGGAGAGATTCAGGAAATTAATACTCTTGGGTGGATAATGACTCATTCAGACACTAAAAACCATCCACATCTAGACATCAATATGTTGGTATGTATATACATAAAAGATAATATAAGTACTCACAAATACATATATCAATCTTCTATCTATATAATAATCCATATTTATTAATCCAAAGATGTAGATAGAGATTAGTAATTTGTCTAGTTAAACAAAAATCAGAAGGATATAGTCCAGAAACCTTGTCTATAGCAAAAGAATATAAAATCCCAAAAAATCTATTATAATGTTGTTAATAGGAATATCATGGAATTACCTCCATCAAATAGATAAGGAGTCATACATAAAATCTAGGTCTAAGATTTAAATAAACTTTGAGAATATCTAAAATATGAAGCTAACTTAAGAAATGGCCGGAAGCAAAGATTCTAAAGAAGTTATGTCTTCCTCTTTTTGGTTCTTTTAAATTTACCTAAATCCATACTTTTTCCTGCTTCCTCAATTTCAGACTCACTAAAACCATCTCTATCAGTGTTCTCTACATCAACCTACCTTAAGAAACATTCAAACCGATCTTCCTCTTGGGGAAATCGAACATGAAGAAAAAAAAGAAGGAAGTCTAGATGTCTTCTAATGGTGGGGGTTGTTTCAATAAAGGAATCTTGATCCTCAGTGGAAAAGATAGGATAAGTAGGTACAAGTACACCACCAATTGTGTAAATGTCATAGAATCTTGGTTTGGGTATAGTCGACTCCATCCTAAAATTTTGGATAAATTTTCCTAAATTATTCAAATATTGTCTCTTAAAATTCCTTCTACACAAACGTCCAGTGTCTTCTTTCCTTGAGTCTACTTGAAGGACTGATGCTATAAACATTGTATGGATATCAGATTTAACCCTGAGGTGATCTATATTTGTAATAAATTCTTTGCCCAAGATTTTAAAAACTTCTTGAAGGACCAAATTGTGGGTATTTAACATTATAGCCTTCAGTTGATGGTGATTTTCCCAACAAAGGAAATCTGGACCTTAGAGCTCGCAATTTTAATGGTAGTAGACATATCTTGAGAGGGGATTAATTATCAAGGATATAGGGAGTAAGAGATGGGAAATATGGTTACTTAAAGCCTTTGATAATGGTTTGGATCTCTAAGAGAAGGGAAATCATAGGTAACTGATCAACCGTTTGATTAACCTTAAAGCTAATAAACTTACATTTGATTAACTTAGTCTTTATTGGTTAGGATCTAAATCATCCTAGTTTAATCATAACCTAATCCTATGTAGTGATAACTAAGAAGATACAGATCAATCTGAGGACCAACTTGATACTAATTAATTCTATTACTAATATTATGTTCCCAGAGTTTTTTATTATGCTAATCTTATAATGGTACCAAAAATATTTTTGATTTCTGGGGTTGCTAGTTGGAGGAAGGAGGAGGAGCCAGGATGGAAGGGTCCATACTAATATTATTTTGTAAAAATAGAGTATTAGGGACAATATAAATGTTCATACTTTGCTAATGGGGGAGTCTATTGTTATAATATATGACAATGAGCTTCTGTTTCTTTTCATACATAACATCCCTATGTATTATAATAGTGTCCAATGGTTTGAGTAGAAAGACAGGTGTGTGAAAATTAGTGACTATCCATTTTATTTTAAAGTAATACAGAATCGTAAAAAGATATTACACATAAGCCAATATCTAGTTATTATCCAAAAATCTTAATATATAGTTCATAACCTTCTAAAATGATAACTACCTCCATTTAAAACCAGTAATTATAATAACAGCTATATATCCTTCAAGTATTAAGAGATAAATGTATATTCAACAGATGTCTTCAAGTAAACAACTATACCATGTATAAGAAAGAAGGGTAATATTCCAAAACTACTTTAGGTCTATAATGTATGGGATTAATTTCAAAGCTACTACTACTATTACCCAGAGGTAGTTTATTGACCTATATTGTCATACTATATATACCATTTACCATACTTAACTAAAGTCCTTATTTATTTGTGTTTGATGATAATCAACACATCTGAGTCATCATTATCTCCTTCATCTTCCTTTTTGGGCACCTTCTCTTTTTCCTTAGCCTCACTTTTGATCACTTTCTACCAATTGTTTTTGGTGATTATCCTCAACCATTTCAGTAAAAAGTGGATATTGTGTTTCATTGTACTCCAGTTGTCATTAAAAACTTCTTTATTTCGGAGGAACATGATTAGTAGTTGCAAGATATTGTTTTCCTCTATTAGGCTTCCAACTGCTACCCTCATATATACCTCTGCGAGAGGAATTTCCATATTCTTATCTACACTAAATACTGCTTGTTCCGGACCTAGCAGAATTTCCTTAGAGAAAACTTTTTTACACATGGTTACTATGTCATTTTTAGGGATCCTAGCAATAAATAACCATGAAATAAATGTCCCTACAATTTCTCCATTTGTTCACAGATTAAATTCAAAATCATACTTATCTTCATTAAAAATCATCTCAATGCCTCTCCTAATGAGATCATCTGATGGTAAGAGGATGTCGTTCCATCGTTCTGGCTGGATACTTCCTCTAAATATCATTTGTATATTACCCACAGCATGAAAAATCAAAATATTAGTATCCAAGATCTACGTAAACGTCAAAACTATAAGAGCTCTACTAGGAAAAAAAATTATGATATATCAAAAGTGCGAAATCATATAAGTAGCTCATCTGGAAATTTGATGCAACTAACTCATCAAAGACTTTCGAAATGATGAAGAGGTGGCCTTGATTAGGGTTTAAATTATCATTATTAATCACTTCATGTCAAGTCATAATGGATTTAAGTCGAGAGTTTAGGGACTCCACGGGTTTGTTGAGTTGTGATGAGTAAGACAAAAAACTGATATAATGACCATTTAAAGCTATCGTGAGATCTTAAAAGATACGATAAAAGCTCTTGAATTTTCCTAGGGATCCTAAGCTCAATTGTGGATAATATAATCTTTGTAGTTTCTTTAGCAAGTCTAAGTTCTTATTTTTCCTATATTTCTTATTTCTATAACTAAAAGGCAATATGATCAAAAAAATAATGTTCGGTTATGTAGGAAATATATGGCATTTAAATAGTAGTGTTTTTTGATGTCTGCTAGGATAATTCTCTACATAATTAAGAACAAATTTGAACAAAATTTCCTCTATCCAGACTTAAGATTGTAACCGTTCAAGATAATTCTTAGTGACCTTATTTGCTAATTCATTAGCTCTGATATTACCTTCCCTATAAATGTGATTGATGGTTATTTTTATCAAAAAAAATGGCATAAGATCACAACTTTTGATAAGATAGAATCTAGTCTCCAATTAAGAAGAGAGGCCTTCCTAAGGGCATTAATTATAATTGCAAAATCACCTTCTATGGCTAAATTTTTTATTCCTAAATTTTTAAATAGAATGAGGCCTTCTACTAAGGCTTCTAATTTTTCCCAATTATTAGTTTTTGTGCCTATGAATTTATCCTTCTTTGCAACTTCCTTACCTTCAGAATCATGAATACAACACCTAATACCAGCCAAGCCAGGATTTCCATGTGATGCTCCATCAAAATTGAGTTTCCACCAGCCAATCTTAGTTGGTTGTCACTTACAATTTATGTGTTAAAGAGATGAGGAAAGACCCCCAGAGCCAATGAATGGGGGAATCTTGAGACCAATCCATCTATTTCTCATTTTTTCATCCCAATAATTCATAACCAATTTTTGTTATTTGTTACTCTATTATTTGTATATTCAATGATAGAGCTCTTTATTTGATTTATCAGCTGATTATAGTCCATTTTTTTGTCTAGAAAGATTATTCTATTCATCTCCTTCCATAATTCCCAGAGGATAATAGAAGGTGGTAAAATCCATATAGAGCTATATATACTTCCTTTAATAAGGGAAGGCCATGATAGAAGGAAATTTGAGACAGAATTAGGAACCAATTCCAAATGTGCACAGAGAAGGGACATCCCAAGAGAAGGTGGTCTACAAACTCTTCATTATTCTCACAAAGAGGGCATCTACTAGGGCCAATAAATCCCATGTGTTTGAAATGATTAGTTGTAAGAATCTTTCTATTCCAAACTAACCAGGAGAATATCATAGCTTTAGGCAAAACATCTTTACTCCAAAGTAGGGTATGTGGGGGCTGGTCCTTAGGACAAGATAGTTTGGGTCTAAGGTAGTTATAGCCATCTTTTACCTTGTATTCACCACTCTTTTTGTCATCCCAAATTAATTTTCCAGCTCCATTATGGAATGAAATTTTCCTAGATTTCAAAATGGAGCAAAGACAAGCTTATTCAGCCTAAGGAAGATTCAAGATACTCATATCCTTCCATTGCCACATGTATTCCTTATCAAAGGTTATATAATCTTTCACTTTATTTTCCCAACTATTTTCCAAAATGGATTTTGAATGATCCCAATTTCCCATAAGTTGTAAAGATTTGTGTCCTTCCCAAGAGTCCGGCCAAAAAAGGGCATGCTCCCCATTTCCTAGGTTCCAAGTGAGTCTATCTTGGATAATAAATCTACAATCTAGAATAAAAATCCAAATTCTAGAACCTGTAGGGGGGTTTTTTTGTCAAAATATATTGATAGGAACCGGATTACTTAAGTATTTATGAGATAGAATTCTGACCCATTTAAGGTTGGGTTTTTTATACATTCTCTGAACTAATTTCACCCCTAATGCATTCCCTTGAAGTTTTATATATTTAATGCTTGCACCCCCCTCTTCTTTTGGCCTACAAACCCTGTCCCATGCCAATAAGGAGATATTATTTTATCCCCTTAACCTTGTCAAAAGAATGATCTCAAAATTTTGTTGAGCTCATTCCTCCTATTAACAGGAAGATCTAAGCATACAAGTTGAAATATGGGGTGTGCAGATAGGACAGATTGGACCATAATTTCCCTACCTGCAGTTGTTAACCATTTGCCTTTCCAAGAGGCCATTCTTACTCTAATTTTATCTAAAGTATGGTTCCAAAGTTTGGAAGATCTTGTGCCATGGTCTAGAAAAATCCCTAGGTATTTACAAGGAAGGGCACCTATTTTAAAGTTTAGAGTCTTGCTGATTTCATGTTCTAGATTAGAAAGAGTATTAAAGAAAAATATCTTTAATTTTTCTTTAATGATTTCCCATCCTGAAGCTAAAGCATATTGATCCAAGATCTTTTTATATTCTTTAGCCTCAGCTATAGAGCTTTGACCATAGATCATAGTATCATCAAAAAATTGTTGACGGGTGGTAGATTCCAAGTCCTTGGTTATTTGAATGTTATTTAATCTATCATATTATCTTTCTATGTTAATAGATCTTCCCAGAGCCTCTGCCATAATAATAAAAGAAAAGGGGAGATAGGATCCCCTTGTCTGATTCCTCTTTTGATTTTAAAGAAACCTTGGGGGAACTATTAACTAGTATTGACATTTTGGGAGTAGAGATACATGCATAAATAAGGTTAACCCATTTATTTGTGAATCCAAAAGTAGAAAGACATTTTTTCAAAAAGAACCAATCCACTTTATCCTATGTTTTTTTAGTGTCTAATTTAATTAACATACTTGGATTTTGATTAATATGGACAGAATGAATAGCTTCATGTGCAATAATAATACCATCATAAATTGACCTCCCAGGGACAAAACTAGTTTGTTCATCATTAATAATAAATGAGAGAAGCTTTTGTAGTCTGCTAGCCATAGTTTTAGAGAATAATTTATATAAAGTATTACATAATGCAATACGTCGATAGTCGCTAAAATTTTTAGGTTTTTATTTTTTGGGAATTAAGGCTAAGAAAGTATTATTTACTTCCTTTAAGAAGTACCCAGAGTTTCTAATCCCATCTAAGGCGGCTTTAACTTCATCCCTGATAAAGCACCATCATTTTTGGAAAAAGCTTGTGGGAAATCCATCAGGACCAAGGGATTTATCTAGATTCATATTTTTAAGGACATTTTCCACTTCAATATTTGTGAATATTTCTAGTAGGTGTTTGTTCTGGTCTTCCAAAATAAGTTTAAAAATGTTTTCTATAATGTCTTCTTGATTGTTTAAATTTGGAATGTGATCATAATGGTAGATATCTTCGAAGAATTTGATGGCTTCACTAGCTATACCATCTGGATCATCAATAACTTGGTTATCCATATTTTTAATCGATGTAATTCTATTTATACATCTACGTTGTTTAGTACTATTGTGGAAAAAATTAGTATTTCTGTCTCCCTCAGCTAACCATGTTTCTCAAGATTTATGTTGCCAGAAGATCTCTTCAATAGCAAGAACATCTTCATATTGTTTCATAAGGTATTTTTATTCCTCGTACAAAGTTTTGTCCATACCACTAACAAAAACCTTTTCATTAAGAGATTGCAATTTCCCTTCCAAAATAATTTTATTTTCAAAGATATTCCCAAATTTAGTTTTATTCCATGCTTTTAGTCTTTGCTTAGTAATTTTGATCTTATTAACTACCTGATATAATTTGAATCTAGAGATCTCTATCTTTTTCCACCAATCTCTTAGCATATCTAAAAAGCCATCTTCCTTGAACTACATTTGTTCAAATTTAAAAGGGCAATTCTCTGGGCTCTTGTCTTTTAGTATTTTAAGTTCTACAGGAAAGTGATCTGAACCAGATATTGGTTTGACTTCCGCAGATAAAGTAAAGGAAAATCAGTTAAGTTTCCTCTTAGAAATAATCTATCTAGATTTACTGCAATAAAATTGAAACCCTTTCTCTTATTACTCCAAGTAAAACAGTCCTCTGAAGTGGCCATTTCTAAGAGGCTATTTATATAAATCCATTCATTAAAAACCTCGGCTTCTTTAGGGAGTGAAATTGAACCTCTTTTCAGAGGTTTTATTTATAGTATTAAAATCATCACCAATTATGGAGATATCATTAACATATTCTTGCAATTTACATTCAATTTCATTCCATGCTCTTTCCTTATCTATGTTAGGGATAGGGCCATATACATTGAAAATATGAAAACATAAATTAGTACATAGACAGTTTACTAGGCCACAACACCAATTTACATGGTCTTGAAGACATTAATTTTTCCATTAGTATGCAAAGGGAAAACAGTTCTTTGAACCATCGATAACACTACACCGAAATACAGATTTTAGTTCAAACTGAAAGATGCTAAGTAAAGAGAAACCCGATGACACACTTCTACATTGTAAACCGAAAGAGAAGATAAGAGAGGAACCCAACAGAGCAAGGGAACCCAACGGACAATTCATAGAAGGAACACTGAAAGACTTAACAGACCAAACCCGAGCATCAGACACCGAAATTTAGTTATATCCCGAGAAAAGTGGATCTGACTTCGACGTCAGATAAAATAGTTATGTTTTATATTTAGAGTTTTGATTTGATTTAAAACCATTTCTTGAGGGACAATAAATATAATTTTAATTGTTTTAATCATTCTAACCGATTAAAAACATGCAGACTAGGAGATCAAGGTCAAGTTGTAAACCTTCGATCATAGAGTTATCTTTGTAATATGTGAAACTGAATTAGGTCAATCTATTGTATAAATAGATGTGTAATCATTCATTTCAAATATGAGATGTGAGGATGAAATTAGCCAAGGAGCACATCTATCGAACAGACTGAGAGTTTCAAGAAGCAGAATAGTAAAAGATGAATTTGGTTATCAAGAACCAAGAATCAAGGCTACTGAGCAACAGAGGTATTAATCAATCACATTAGGTGATACTTTGTACATGTGATTTTAATGGATTTGTAATCAGAAATTGAAGATTGCATACACTCAGGTCAATGAGTATTTTATTCTACATTCTAAAAAGTGTAGCAAATAGAAGAAATCCTTTCAAGAAAGGTGGATTTAACAATCCTTTGTAAATCTCTTAACCGAGTGCACACTAAATAGTGTTGCTAAATCTCTTAATAGAGTAGACCTTAATGAGTATCCACATAATACTCCTAATAGGGTAGATCATCAAAAGTGATCAAATTGTAATCCTTAACCGACCCCTTCCAATCTGCAAATAGTGAAGTTTTTTTGGGTGCCATCCCCACCGCATTTTTTACCTTCTAACAGGGGTTTTCTACGTTACCATATCTTGTGTTATGAGTCATTAAATTTCATGAATGCTTCTATGAATGTTTACATGTTTATTCAATTTATGAATTGATATAACTTACACAAAGATAGTATAGAACAGATGGTTGGTAATACAATGGATTACTAAATGGATCAAGGTTAAAAGAGATAAAAGTTTTAGAGGTACTGATTCACCCCTCCCCTCCCAGTACATACTTTCCATTATTCCCAACAATTGGTATCAGAGCTAGATCTCTTAATTGGAAAAGTTTAAAGACTCAAGAGAAAAGATCATACAATGGAGAAGTACAAGCTTGACAAAATTATTGAGAATCAGAAGCTAGAAATTTAGATCTTCTATGAGCAGTATAAAGAAGCTAGAAAAAAGATGAGACAGTTGCTAGATGAAAGAAATATTATGGCATCTCGTTGTAATGAAACAGACTATCAATAAGAAGAGATACCAGATCTATTTGAGTCTTCTAGATCTACAACTAGAAAAGCATCAGATACATCAGAAGAAATCATCACAAGTCTAAATGAAATCAATCAACATCTAGCTGGACAAGTGAAATCTCTATAAATCGATCAAGAGACACAGATGGTAAGAATGATTGATGTCATGAACAATGCTAGACAAGCTGAGCAAGAAAGAACACTAGATATTGATGACAGGAGGAATATTACTGAAAAGCTACAAGAGAAAGAGTCAGAAATACAAAGACTTACAGAACATCATCATGAGATCATAAATCAGATTATTCTTATGAGTCAAGAGGCAAATAGAATGAATAGAGAACTCATTGAAAGAATACAAGCTATCAGTGAGCTAAGAGAAGAGAATGAAAATCTGAAACATTAAGTGAGAATTCAGCAACAACATAATGACATGATCAAGAGAGTTGAAGAAAGCACCAAAAGGATAGATGATTTTCTGGATGGGCAAAGAAGAGTCAAGAAAAATACCGGACTAGGGTATACCAAAAATGAAGAATCACTAAACCAAGCTGATCCAAAGAATGTCTACACAAATCCAAGACCAAGAAAGCAGTCATGCAATCACTATGGGAAACCTAGCCACACATCAAATGTTTGTAGGAGAAAAATAAAAGGTATTCCTAAAATCACACCTTCATTCAAAGGAGTTTGTTATAAATGTAAGAAGAAAGGACATAAATCATATGAATGTAAATCTGAGGTGAAACAACCAAAGAAGGAAACCTCCATGAAAAAATACTGACCTACTTGAAAAATGCATGGAAACACATCTCTTGAATGCTGGAAGAAGAAAAGGAAAGCATGGAAACCTAAAGATCAAGAAAATGCTTATCAACCAAAAAGAGTTGGTAACTCATATGTTTGGGATTACAACACATGGACAAACTGCACAGCATGTGGAAGATTTGGACACATAGCTAAAAACTATAGAAAAAAATGGATGAGAAAGTCTAGGAGCTGGACTAACCCCGGAATGGCATGTCTACACTATCATAAAGTTGGTCATCTAAAGAAAGACTTCAAAGACCGAATGATAGAGACAAGCACCTTTGCCAATGGAAACACCATTGAAGACATCAGGAAGATGAGAAACAAAATGTGGAGGAAAGCTACAAACACTGATGAAGTTGGACCAAGAAATACAAATGGTGACACCTTATCCAATGGATCTAGTGACATCACCACCCCCACCTAAGAAAAACAAGTAAGTATGGAACTGCATTATACCAAGTTATATTTTGCATCAGTTCCATTATACATTGATTAAATGCCAAACTAGCATGATTAAAGATGCACTATGGTATTACTTGTTACAATTCTATGAAAATAATCTCATCAGTTAATGCATATTGAAAATCATCGGTGTACACAAAAAGATAAGTTGTCAATACTTATCAAGCATCTTCAGTTAACACATAAAAAGCAAAGTCGCTAGTGTAAACAAAGATCCATTAGGAATCATGAAAGTTGACATGTTGTCTTTGCCATATACCGAGATCTGTCGATAAATATTCAAATGAGTTGACACCAAGAATAAAGTGTGTGTTCTACCCGATGACTCCATCTTCAAACACCGAGAAGTGGGTGATCATTTATGACATGACTTAGGGAAAAAACCTATAAATAGTCGACGGAAGAGCTCATTATTCACAATGCAATTTGAGTAATGAAATAGAGAGAAACCAAAGCACAAAGTGACCAGATTGCAGAGCGACTCCAATCCTATTGACAGCACTCAGAAATATTCATAGCATTCGCAGAAGGTTGAAGTAAGTAACAGGAATCACCGAGAACTCTGTTTTCATTTATGGGAAAAAGCCCTAAATTATGAAATGATGGCATCAACTTCAAGAACCTCCAAGGTCAAGAATGAAAAGAATGCAAAGGTGAATCTAATCAAGAATACCACCTATGAAGAACCTCATTACAAGATGTGTCCTGAGGTTTCTTCACAACCCGATAACACCGGTGCATTCTCCAGTATACCAGCTATGGTGTTACTCGTTGAAGATGTTAGAGCATACATTCACTACAAGATCGCACAAATAGGAGACCTTGATGTTGAGAAAGCTTTCAAAAAGCTTTGCAACGATGATGGAACTATAAAAGAAGAACATAAGCTCATTGAAGTGAGATGACTCACACATGCCCTACTATTCTCGAAGGAATTCAAAATTGAATGGATTCAGTTAGTACTGAGCAGAATACATGACCGAAAGATATGGATGGATGAGCTGAAACCAATAACCAGAGATGTTATATACGTTGTTACTAGTTATCCCATAACTAATAAAGTAAAGGCACTGAAACATCCTTATAAAGCTGACATTGAAAAGAACATAGGAGTAGCATGGGATGGAAGAGGATTAAAGGTATCCACCATCAAAGATGATGAAATGAAATTTGGAGCATGTGTCTTAGGATACAAGTTCTTTCAGGCTAGTAGGATGAAGAGTATTGCATTCGGAGCAGTGGATACAACATACAAAATTGTCAAGAAGGGACTACAGTTGGATCTTTCAGAACTTCTCCTAAGACAATTGGATGAGAACATGAAGACAATAAGGACTGCAAAGTCCAACTCATGTAAGTTTGGTTCACTCATCATGTGCATATTTTTGTATTTTCAAGAATCCTTCCCATCTATAGGAAATGTCAAATGGGACACTACTTGACCAGTGACCACGCAGGTTAGTGAGTTCATCAAATCACTAGGAGACAATTTTGAATTAGTCATGGATGAGTACTTTACTGGATTCAATGAAGGAATGCAGAAAAGAATGAGAATTCTAGAGAAATTAGTAGAAAAGTACAAGACTAAAATATGTTTTATGGTGGACATTGACTACACCTATGTCAAGCCATCTGTACCGAGGACAGCATGGCTGGCACCACTTGACTATGAGGTGAACATAGATCAAGCATCAAATGTTATTGAGGCATTGATAAATGAGCCATTAGATAAATCACAACCTAATTTTGGAACTTATGAGGAAGCCAAAGAAAGGATAAAAGCTTACTTAGTTGTGAAAAATATTGATAGGAAGAAAGATAAAATGGTTAAGACCTTGAAGCAAAAGTTGCCGGTGAATGAAGAGGAAATAGAATAGAAAGAAGAAAATGAGGGTCAGTCACCCGTCAGTGAAGATGAGAAGGAAAGTGACTCAAAATCCACATAGTCCAATACACCACCACCACCACTAGAAAAGAAACCAAGGACTTTTGGTGTATCCAGGACCAGGATTCAGATAGAAAAGGATGCTAGTCCATCACCGATCAAGAAAGGTCAAGTAAGGACCTATAAAAGAAAGCCACAAATAGGGGAAAAGGGCCCAACAAAAAGAAGAAAGTTCCTCAAAACTAGGGAAGACATTGAGGACACCGAAAAGGATGAACAATCTATATAAGCTGTCAAGAACACGCTACCTTCTACAATTGATGAGGTATGTGCTTCTATTATCAAATCAGGTACAACAAATGATCGCAAGATTAAAAACTGGCTAACTCTAGATACTGAGGACCAAAATAAGATAGAAGAGGCAATTATTACAATGATGTGTGCATTCAAATATGTTCCAATACAATTGGCAGATAGGATGCCAAAAGAACTTATGAATAGATTTTTGGCAAGATGGACATTTGCATTACATTCTGAGAAATAGATTAGGGAAAGAGCCATAGTTTCTATCATGCCACCTAAATCTAAAATGGAGGAGATTGAAGAGATGATGAAGAAACTATTGGAGTTGGTGAAAAACTATTAACCCTACAGCTCCCAAGAATCACCTGCATGCAAACACATATCACAGAAAGAGAGAAGCAAAAGTTATGGAGGCCAAAAATAACAGATCTGTAAAAGAGGAAACATCCTCAATTAATTCAATAAAAATGGAATGGAATTATAAAAAGGATTAAATAATTACAAAGTGATCAATCCTTATAAAGGAGATCAAAACCCAAAGATGGGTGAACAAACCAAGGTTGGGTGAAGAAACCAAGGTTGGGTGAATAAACCAAGGTTGCATGAATAATTAATAGAAGAATCAATTATTGTATGCCTAAAGTTTAGCTTAAGTCAAATAGAGATAAAAGGGACTTAATAATTAAATAAAATAATGATTTAATTAATAAGTGAAAGGTGACTTAATAATTAAATCAATAATGATTTAATTAATAAGCGAAAATACCCTTTTAACTCTAACACCCCCCCTTAAGATAAACTTACGGAGAAGCTAAAAAACCTTGAAACAACTACTGAAAGCAGGAAATGAATCCCGGAAACAAGGCCTGATGAGGTACCCAAGTACAAAATCTTTGTAAAGAGGAGAAAAGGAGAAAACCCAGTGGGAAAAACCCCTCTCCAAAAAGAGATGAAGTCTAGTGAAGGACTGAAGAAGCCTCCAACCTAGAGAATGCCCCAGAAAATAGGAACAAAGAAAGAATATGTAGAACACCTCTGAAGCATGAAGCTGCAAAACACTGTCAAATAACTGCTCTATATAAGTGCCCTCAAATGACACTACTCGAATATGGATGGAAAACAAGGCAAACATAGAAACTCGAAGATATAGATGGAAAAAATACCAAGTCTGAAGCCTCCAAAATAGGAACGAAAGAAGAGTATCCATATGGTAAATGATCCATCTCAACGAAATGCATAGGTACCAGCCATTGCATCCACCTAGTACATAGGAACAAATACTGAATACATAGCTCACTTCATCGAACCAAGGAAACATAAGAACCAATAATAATACCCCCATAATGCTGATAGGGAGAGGTATAAAAGATACACTGAGAGACTGCCAAGAAAAACTGCATGATGAAGAACATACAAGCAAAAATAAAGTATGTGTTAAGGATGATCAGTGGTTGACACACATGACGCTAATGAAATGGAAGGAACACTCACTTGAAAAAGGTTAAGCAACCCCCCCATGGCACTTTATAAATAATGCGAGTACAATCAGGCACAAAATGTGTGGAATCCCAAGCATGCAAGATGACATTTTATCTCAGTGCGTTTGCAAAAAAGCTACAGAAAAGAATGTATACAATATCCAGGAATGACTGAAAGAAAAATAAACATATGTAACTGCTCTCAAGGACTCATCGCATGCACAGAAAATGATCCCAGGACCTAAAACATCCAAGATATCCACCAAATTGAAAAAATGCAAAAAACTGAATAAAAAATACTTGGAGAAAATTATGGGTGTGAGACCCATACAATAAGAAGGATAACAAAACCAACTTTCCAACACCATATGGAAGTCAAAAAATAGAGTCCGAAGGAGCAAGATATAGCTCCCGAAGTGCAAAATAGATCACTGACTTTGACTGCAAAAAAAGGCTGCAAGATGGAAAAATCAAAAAATATAACCTCCAAAAAAGTGTCCAGCTCAGAAAGAGCTTTTCGACAATATAAAGAAGTTGAAAATCGGCCTCTATTTGCTCCAGATAGAGCGAAAAAACCGCATGCTGCTCATTATGAAAAAAAAGCAAGTTGTATAACGGTTTCATGGCCGTCAAATTTAACCTTGCTGCCAGACCTGTGACTATTGACATCAGTGGCACAGAAACCAAGGCAGTGTATAAATCAAGATGACACAAAAATCAAGGCGGTGTGAAAATTGAGGCGGCACGGAAATTGAGGCTGCACAAAAATCAAGGTGGCATGGAAATTGATACGACATAAAAATTTAGATGGTGCGGAAACCAAGGCAGTGTAGAAATCGAGACGACATAGAAATCGAGGCAGTGTGAAAATTGAGGCAACACAAAAATTGAGGTTGCACAAAAATCAAGGTGGCATGGAAATTGATATGACACAGAAATTGAGATGGTGTAGAAATTAGGGTGGTGTGGAAATTGATGTAGATTTTTGCCTTGTAAAGTGTGCCAAGGGTCGTGCATGCAAAAATATTGCCCAAGTGTTAACTGTCCAAATTGGACATTCCTTATATGAAAATTGGGTTTCTTGGGCCTTCCGGACACAACCCAGATGTCAGTTTTGGCCCAAAGTGCTCCAAAAAATAAATCCTCTCCATATCCAACAAAAACCTCTCGAAAACACAAATTTAAAGAACAAGGCCAAATCTCTCATGAAGAGAACAGGGGCATGAAAGGACAGAGATTTGATACCATATTGGAGTTGATGAAAAACTATCAACCCTACAGCTCCCAAGAATCACTTGCATGCAAACATCTATCACAAAAAGAGAGAAGCAAAAGCTATGGAGGCCAAAAACAACAGATCTGTGAAAGAGGAAGCATCCTTAATTGATTCAATAAAAATGGAATGGAATTACAAAAAGGATTAAATAATTACAAAATGATCAATCCTTATAAAGGAGATCAAAACCCAAAGATGGGTGAAGAAACCAAGGTTGGGTGAATAAACCAAGGTAGGGTGAATAAACCAAGGTTGCATGAATAATTAATAGAAGAATCAATTATTGCATGCCTAAAGTTTAGCTTAAGTGAAATAGAGATAAAAGGGACTTAATAATTAAATCAAATAATGATTTAATTAATAAGTGAAAGGTGACTTAATAATTAAATCAATAATGATTTAATTAATAAGTGAAAATACCATTTTAACTCTAACAGAAACACTCCAAAAGGTTCTCACCAAAGTTAAGAGCCTACCAAGTGCTTCAAGGATATCCAATTGAGCTAGACAGGAAGAGTGAGGTTGAATGGAGAAAGATACTTGATATACCTAAAAATGATACAAGTCTCGAGCCATAAATAGCTCTTACTGACAAGCAACAGAATAAAGATGATCAGGCTAAACAGAGCCCCGAACATATTCTTATTACTGATGAGGATGTTAATGAAGAATCATTGAACACAAAAGCCAACAAGGATATGGAAATTGCAGATGAAACATGGCCGGATAATACTATCATTGATATTACCAAAGGAGATCCTGCAGATGAGATACAGAAAGATGAAAATGTCATTGGTGTCCAAGACCAAACCGACGAATAGGAAAATACAACAGATTCTGCACAAGTAGACACACCGGGACAAATCCCATTATTGATAAAATCTATCAATATAATCTCAAAAAAGGAGAAGTCACCAGATAAGGAAACAAGCATTCCCGAGGATGCAGGGGAAGAAGAAAAGAAAGAGACAACCGATGAACAGGTAGTCACCGGTGGAGAACAAAATGTTACAAATCTAGATCACACACAAAAAGATGGAGATCATACCAAAAATGATGCACAAATGATAGATACAGATGAAGTGCAAAAAGAGAAAGGTGGACAAGATAAGCCAGTTGATACCACTCCAAAGAACACCGAAGGAGATGCTGCAGTTACACCAAAGTTTGATGAGGATACGTCCACACACAACCAACAAGTGAACCCCAAGCAGCAAGAAAAAGGTACAACACCAAAGAAGCCTTCCTCCAGCACATCAGACCAAGAAGAAAAACTTTCTATGGTTTTGCATACAGGTGCATCACAAAAGAAGAAAAAGAAAAGCAAGAAGAGTAAGTTGGAGGTCACACTTGATGAAATCATTGAAATACCAAAGTATGATCCAACCACATTGGACTATGAATCTCTTATAGAATATGGAAAGATATTTCAAAGGAAAGAAATGCAGGAAAAGCTTAGAAAAGAACACAAAGATTCTCTAGTATTGGAAACCATAAGAGACATCTTAAGCCAAATAGTTCCTGACATTATTGTTGATCACAATGCACCTATCTTAGATCAACTTGTTGTTCTCACCAAAGCAATCACAACACAAAATGTGGATGCAGAAAAAGCTATTGAAGAACAAGTAGAACAAAAGTTCCCATAAAAATTGATAGAAAAGATCAGCCAAGAAGTGGCATAAAATAAGGTAAAGGTTTTAGAACTAACAAATGAATTAGATCCAATCATTACTGAAGCATTAACCTTAATTCAAAAGATATGCACTTTGGAGAAATTCGCTAAGGATAATAGTGATAAGATTGCAAAGATTGATTCCGATCTAAATGCAAGTGCTAAAAGTATAACGACAGATGAAAACGCAATCAAATCGCATTATGAGAAGATAATGGAAATCAAAAGGTTAAGACAAGAAATTTGGGAAGCAGAATCACAGTTTAGAGAAGAGGTTACCGAGCTATTGGCTCAACTATTACCAAAACTCACACTTCTGCAATAGCACATTACTTCGGCAAGAAAGTTAATTGCCACCCTCAAGATGTATGTAGCAGACAACATCTATGATATGCATGCAACAATCACACTAGAGAAAATGGATCTTGAACACCTAAAGAAGAAATGGGAAAATATGAAGGAGGATATGAAGAATTTGCATTCCTATATTTTTGATAATTTGTAAGTATACACCTTTTCCCTTACTATCAAAAAAGGGGGAAAATGATATGTACAATACATATAGAGAAAAAAGGGGAAAATGATGATATGTACAGTATTAAAGGGAGAATGATATGAACATAAGGTGAAAAATGAATATAGTATAAAGGCAAGTATACATGTATATACTTATACCATACCGGCATATACATAGGGGGGAGTCATAAATGACAAGGTAAACACATGGTGTACATACTACACAGCTTAGTATTTTATACATATCATTTTTTGATACTAATGTCAAAGAGGGAGATTGAAGACATTAATTTTTCTATTAGTATGCAAATGGAAAATAGTTCTTTGAACCATCAGTAACACTACACCGAAATATAGATTCAAGTTCAAACCGAAAGATGCTAAGTAAAGAGAAACCCAACGACACACTTCTACACTATAAACCAAAAGAGCAGACAAGAGAGGAACCCGACAGAGAAAGGGAACCCGACGGACATTTCACAGAAGGAACACCAAAAGACTTAACAGAGCAACCCAAGCATTAGACACCGAAAGTCAGTTATATCTCGAGAAAAGTGGATCTGACTTCCACGTCAGATAAAACAGTTATGTTTTATATTTAGAGTTTTGATTTGATTTAAAATCATTTCTTGAGGGCTAAGAAAGATAATTGTAATTGTTTTAATCAGTCTAACTAATTAAAAACATGCAGACTATGAGATCAAGGTCAAGTTGTAAACCTTCGATCATAGAGTTATCTTTGTAATATGTGAAACTAAATTAGGTCAATCTATTGTATAAATAGATTTGTAATCATTCATTTCAAATATGAGATGTAAGGATGAAAGTAGCCAAGGAGCACATCTATGGAACAGTCTGAGAGTTTCAAGAAGCAGAATAGTAAAAGATGAATTTGGTTATCAAGAACCAAGAATCAAGGCTACCGAGCAACAGAAGTATTAATCAATCACATTAGGTGATACTTTGTACATGTGATTTTAATGGACCTGTAATCAAGAATTGAAGATTGCATACACTCGGGTCAATGAGTATTTTTTTCTACATTCTAACAAGTGTAGAAAATAGAAGAAATCCTTTCAAGAAAGGTGGATTTAACAATCCTTTGTAAATCTCTTAACCGAGTGCACACTAAATAGTGTTACTAAATCTCTTAACAAATTAGACCTTAACCAGTCTCCACATTATACTCCTAATAGGGTAGATCATCAGAAGTGATCAAATTGTAATCCTTAACTGCTCCCTTCCAATCTGGAGATAGTGAAGTTTTTGTGGGTGCCATCCCCACCGTAGTTTTTACCTTCTAACAGGGGTTTTATGCGTTACCATATCTTGTGTTATGAGTCATTACATTTCATGAATGCTTCTATGAATGTTTACATGTTTATTCAATTTATAAATTGATATAACTTACACAAAGATAGTATAGAACAGATGGTTGGTAATACAATGGATTACTAAATGGATCAAGGTTAAAAGAGATAAAAGTTTTAGAGGTGTTGATTCACCCCTCCCCACTTAATACATACTTCCCATTATTTCCAAAAGGTCTTCTAGCTCAGAGAGAGCAATCAATCTTGGATCCCAAATAAATCCTATACAACCAGAAGCTCCCCTAACAGGAACTCCCCAAATTTATCTTATGCCTAATTTATTATTGAGGTCTATTAATCCTGAATTGTCTAATTTAGTTTCTTTTAAGAGAAGAAGAACAACATTAGTGCTAGAGATGCAATGTAACATGATACGTTTAATGTTAAGGGCATTAAGACCCCTAACATTCCAGGTAAGGATATTCATGGCAACTTGGGAAGGAACTTCCCCTTCCCTGCATTAAAGATATTAGTTAATCTTGAGTGGAATTTCTTCCTCTCTTTTTTAGAGATTTGGCATGGTCTGGGTGATCTTTGCTTGGCAAGGATAAGGCAATACCTAGAACCTCATTGTCTTCAATTCCAATTTCCTCTACATTTGTAAGGTAAAGCTCAATATCATGAAAAGAGAGAGGAATATCTGGGTTTAAGCATTCCTTAATCAGAAGATCTTTTTGACGTATAACGTCCTCCTTATCACAAATTTCATCCATATATTTGTCCATTAAATCATTGGGTACAACATCACATAGATATTATGAAATTAAGTTCACCTTATCTTCTTTCCTTTTCTCAGAGTCTTGACTAACCAACATGGGGGTAGAAAGAGGAGGAACTACACAATCATTACAGATTACAAAAGTGCTATTATCAAAATCTGCAAAAGACTTTGAAATTTTGAGATCTAATTTATCAATAAAAAAGCCACCACCATCAGCGAAAAAGCAAGAGGGAAGATCATGAGAGGATGGAACAGGATTAGAGACAATTGTTACCAAAATTTTCCTACCGGTTCATTTTTGGTAGAACCATCATGCTTTCAATAAAAAAAGGTGCATTCTGATTATTCCTATATTTTGTGTTTTTCTGATAAATGCAATAACTTTGAAACTACTTCATGAAATTAATCATTACATTTAATGAAGGAAATATCATAACATAGAAAGAATATTCTATAAATCTTTTCTGAAATGTAATGTTTTATTCATCAAAGTATTGTTTTGCTCCACACAAGCCGTGAAACTAGCTATAAAAGAATTCATCATTTTGAATTTGAAATATGCATACATGTGTAAAGGAAAAAGCATAACTGAAAAATAGGGCCAATTATTGCCTGAATG
The DNA here is from genome assembly GCA_018584345.1 of Thuja plicata. Taxonomy (NCBI): domain Eukaryota; kingdom Viridiplantae; phylum Streptophyta; class Pinopsida; order Cupressales; family Cupressaceae; genus Thuja; species Thuja plicata. Next base: position 410,188 of record MU227238.1, on the reverse strand, counting down.
ATGGGCTAGTGTTTAGGTATCTTTGATAACTTGCACTCTCGCTATCCCTAATTTGCACTTCTTTGCTGCCTTACATCCTAAAACAACAAAAGCATAAGGCGAGGGGTTAGATCCAATGAATCCAAGCAATGACTAGTTCTACTTTACATCTATACCCCACAGGTGCATACATACTTCAAAATCAAAATGCATGTTTTATTTCTAACAAGTTTTTTGCATGTGTAGTAACAGGTGTCTTTCAGTGACATGTGGAAGTAAATGAGGCTCCCACAAAGGTTTGAGCTCAGCATGCCACTAAAAGACAAAAGGCAGCAACCTTAAGCTGGTTCAGTGAAGTTAAAAGGAGGATCAGTTAAAAATTTCAATATAAACAATGGACAGTATTGTTACCAACAACATATTGTAAAGAGACAATCACAAAATGGACTAAATTGATAGGAACTGCAATGCAATTGATTACAGAAAATGGTGAGGTCCATATTATGAAATTTGAAAAAGTGCACCAGCACAATGACTTTTCCATCTCCTCTCTAACCAGGCTCATTGTAAGGTATCATGTCCAGGCTGCAATATAGTGTGCATTCATATAGAATGTTAATCAAAATTAATACTTATAATGCTTAATGGAACTTATATTACTAACAGTGATTGAAGAATGCTCATCCTTCTCTAAGCATTGAAGGCATAAAGGAAAGTGCATGCAAATTAGGAAACATGGGAATGATCCACATGGTATTACAAGGGAGGTAGTTTGCTTCTATTAAAGCCTAAGACAATGATACATTGACTTTATCATAGCTGTCATATTCAACATAAAATCAATATAGATTCTTGTAAAGGCCACTGTTATAACAAGTATGGTGATATGCATTACGAGTTGTGATTATTTTGAAACCAAGTAACTGGTCTAGTACAAATTTATAAACAACATTATTGGAATGTGCAACAAAGACAATAAAGAAACATGGCAATTTTAATTAAGAAGGAATGTTCTTAAGATTGCAGTGAGCTACAACATGTAAGCAAAAATAGTAAATATGATACTCTGTATCCGACACCATATCAAGCTTGTAAATCCAGAGCATAGGAGTGTGTTATTGAAGAATGGGATATATGGTCATAAATGCATTGACTGAAAGATACATATGAAGTAGTGACATTATGCAGTGCCCTGGTCCAAGATTTGCAAGGACATTTAACAATATTGCTGCAAATTCCATAACAATGCTAAAAATCCAATAACATTCATAGCGTGCAACCAAAGGAAATCAATATGCATGCTCACGATATAGAAAAGATGAAAACTATGGCAATTTTTGTGATGAAAATCCTCAAAATATCCTACAAATGCTTTGAGTTGCAATAATGGAGTAGAGAAAGGTACAGAATCGAGCATGTATTTTGATGTGTTAAAGAAATGCGCCAATAAAATATTCCTGAAATCCTTATAAAGCACAACTGAGAATCGAAATAGCTTCTAAATTAGTATTGAAGATTCAAACACAGTGAACATAATAGCCAGAGTTTCCCAAGAATGGAAGTTGCGACATGTATATTCCAGAGAATGAAGAGATGGGGTTTGAAAATACACAGGGTTTTCCACAAGATGGAAATCATACCTATTAAAATGTAGAAGGCGAAAGGAGTCACTACCAAATTTCTATCATCCATTAGAAAATCTTCAACTCTCAAAATCTCGGCAATGGCGGCATCAAACATCTCCAAACCAGTCATAGCGGCGCCCAGACAGCATGACAAAGACCTTGCAAGTTGCAAGAAACCCAAAGAGGCTTTGAGTAAATTACCAAGCGGCGCCCAGTATCAAACCAGCAAGGGATCAAATGAAATGAATCTGGTTTCTTAGGGTTAAATCTTATGCTCGATAGTATATAGGGCTTGTGCCCTAAGTTTCTTTGTTTAAAATTCCATAAGAGTCATGGTATTAATGAAAGGCTTTTTAAGCCTTTTACAATTTATGCATGGTAATGTAATATAAACTTTAATTAATATTTACTAAGTTAATGTAATGTATTATTTAGCAAATATCAATTAAAGTGATATTTGTTGAATAATATATTATATTGGCTTAGTAATATTAATTTATAGGCTATTGTTTTATACTTTTTGCTTTTGAATTGTAATAAATGTCTATTAGGTGTTCATTATTCATTAATAAAACACGTAATAGATATTAAGTAAATTGAAAAATGAAAAAATGAAAAGCATGTGCTTTTGTCAAGGGAGGGATAAGCCAAGTATTTAGGGAAGTTAGATTTGGTCTTCCAACAAGGAGAGAGTATATAGGGATGTTTGAGTCTTTTTAGGGGCTAGTTGAGCATTTTTGGGAGTCTTTATGATGGGTAACTGAAGGGGTGGGAATTTTTCATCCTTCCCATGTGCTTTTGGAGAGCTTTGAGGACCTTAAAAGTAGCTTTTCTTATTGAATCTGACCCCAAGGATTCAGGTGCTATTTTCATGGAGATGTTTCATGTTGAAACATAAATACTTGTACTTGGATCTTTTTAGAGTTAGTTCTGATTATTTAGAAGGAAGGCTTTGTGAAATTTTTTTTGGTCCTTGGTAGTTTTATGCAGAAGTTTGTAACTCATTTTGGAGACTGAATGTATAGTGACAACATTTTGGAGCAGTGGTATTCTATCAAGTTCAATACTTCTTTCTTTCTGTGACTATGTGTCAAGTGTGTGATTGATAGGAATAGTAAGTGAGTTGATAACTCCTTGTTTTTCTTGTCTCAGCTATTACCTTGTTGCAGGAATGTATTTTTTTTGTAGGTTGTAATTTTTGTTCAAGAACTCATAGGTTTTTCTTGTGAAGTATTTTCTTCCTTGTTAATTCTATTAAGGACCTCTTTATGAAACATTTATGCACGCTTATATAGAATAGAAGTGCTTTATTTTCAGTTGTATAATTTACAATTTCCAAAAAAGGTCATTATCTTCTTAGTTTCCTCACTCTTTGGTGAATCACCTGGTTCACAATAATTTAAATTTCAATAATAGGTTTATTTCAGTAATTTCTATCTCTTTTCCTGCAAGTTTAAGTTAGTTTTGAAGAGTTGTAGGTGATTATCTAATAGGAACCGGCCTAGAATCTAGAGGTTTCATTTCAAGTTATGCATTTCCCATATGCAAAAATGAATCCCATGTTAGGCAAAATTGTTAAACTTGTATAGTTTAACAGGGTGCAAATTTTAAGCCTTAACAGTTTTGGCACGCCTGGTGTGACCAAGAGGTCATAGTTTCCATAGTTCTTGCTAGTTCTGATATGCATCCAGTAGGTTACAAACCTTTGAGAGGTCATTGTTTTGCATAGCTGGCAACTCTGAGTTCATATCTACTGGTTTTTGGTAGATTTAGTGCCTAAAATGGATTACCATCCTCCTTTTCATGAAAGTCTTCCTTCATACTATGATATCAATCATCTCAAAATAGTTGTGTTGTTGTTTTCATGACAGAATTTGAAGGACAACATTCATTTCTTGCTTATCACCCTCCCACCCGGCAAGCACAAAATACCTATAGTGAACCCTTCCATGTTCAGTATTTTCATCATCCTCCAAATGTTCATGATTCACACATTAGAGATACTTCAAGTATGTTGCAGGACCTGACCAAAAAGATTTATGACATTAAGAAGCAAAAATAAATATACTTCCAGCAAGAATTGAATTTGCAGCAAGATGAATGGTCATATCAAGCCCATATGAAGAAGCGGGAGACGTTAGCCCATCAGGAGCATTTCCATAAGAAGTAATTGGTGGAACAAAATAGGCGGCAGGAGGCAAACCTTGCAAAAGACCTAGAAGTGCAAAAGCTTAATCATGAGAAAGTGTTGGAGGCACAAAAGATGAAATTTGAGGAAGATTTCCAAAGAAAATTAGCAGCTCATGATGAGTTTCATGACAAAGAGATATGGGAGCACAAAGAGAAAATAAGGTTCCTATTTTCTCAGCAGTTAATTATAGGGAAGCAAGTAAAATCCACTATGAAGAATCTCAAACATAAATAAAATGTTGAGCAAGAGACTGTATTTGAGCTTCATACCTTTGTTCATGAGAATAATGAAATGGTGGAAGACATGTTTGACAAGCTGCCTAAGTTTGTTGAAGAGGACAACGTACTGGAGCGAGTACCATTCTCAAATTCTAGCCAAGGAGATAAAGAATTGAATCCCATTCTCATGCAAGAGCATGAAGAAGATGCTAAAAATCAAAGGGTAGAAAGAACAGTACCAAGACAACAAGAGGATATTCAATATCCTGAAGTTCTACTAATTCAAGAAAACTGCCATAAGGTAGAAACCAGTCTCTTATTGAAAAAAACCAAAGAAGACATTGAAGAAGATTCTTTTTGGAATGAATTGGGACTTTTTTGCTCAAACCTTGATGTAAAATCAATTTATTTTGAGTCAGAAATACAACAAAAGGTGGATGAGCAAAATGAGCCAGAGATGTCTCCATTTAAGCTATGTGAACCAAGTGTTTATGATCACCAAGGTGATGTCATAGAAATTGAAATGTTTTATACAAGTGAGATAACTGAGACCAGTTCTAGTCAGCATAAGAAGGTAATAGGACCAGCTCTATTTCAGATTGGTTCACCTAAGAAAATTATTTTTTGCGAGTATAAATTTGTTGAGGAGGCAACTCATCAACTTGAATTAATAGTTCAGGAGCCTGAAAATAGAAAAAAGAACCCCAAGTTCATTCTTTGGATAGGGGTTTCCCGATAAGGTACTTAGCAAGAATGGAGGCCAGCCAAGAAAAACCAGTCATGTTTGTGTCCAAACATGAGTGTTCAAATGAAGCTAAAGCTACAGGTGAACTTACAGTTCAGCAAGGACAAGTTCAACTCACTTATCCACCCTTGGACAATGATACAAAGAATCTATTGGTGGAGGTGAGTCATTTTGTTTATGTCCTTCAATAGGTAGTGCATCAGTTCTTTGCACAATTGTGTGCACTTCATTTCTTTTTAGTTGTCCTCATGCATATAATGTATTGTATCCTAAGGAGGAAAGGTAGCTATTTTAACTATCCAGTGAATGGTTTTATTTGACCAGTTGTTGTACTAGTTAGTTTAGGGTAGCTTAGAAGTTTTAAATTTTACCTAAGTGCTTGGCACAGTTAGTTTGCAATCTTTTCAGTAGATTCATTTAATAGAATATGATGGAATAACATAATCCAATCCTAAGAAGAAGAGATCTATCATGAGGAATGGGACAAGTATCTCAAGTCCTGCAGCACATCAAAAATATCTTCTACAATAGGCTACAATAAATCATGTCAGAATACTCTATCATATATGTAACAAGCTATCATGAGATGCCAGTCCAATATGCATCATATATCCATGAATTTCTATGTTCAAGAACACATGGTGCATACCAGAGGACATTATGGTATTTTTTTCTGCCACAGATCAATAGAAAGGTTGTTTAGTTTGTTTTCCCTAAGTGTTTCTTAACACATTCTTAGAGCTCAGTTCGCAGGTTCTCAGTAAGGTTCAGGTAGTATCATCTTCATAAACTAATTGAATGTACACATATCACTTATGGTAGGGGAGCTTTGTAACTTCATTTCCATAAGCCATAAATATACATTCAGTTAGTTCAGAGGGGGTTATCCTTCCAGTCAAGGTTTTCATGTTTCAGTCATGTTTCAGTGACTCATGTGCCCAATGGATAGCTACAGTTACTGGGTTTTATGTCTAGAAGGCAGACATATAGAAAAAATCAAAAAATATGTTACCAAAATTTTCCTACAGGTTCATTTTTGGTAGAACCATCATGCTTTTAAGCAAAAAAGGTGCATCCTAATTATTCCTACATTTTGTGTTTTTCTGATAAATGCAATAACTTTGAAACTACTTCATGAAATTAATCATTACATTTAATGAATGAAAGATCATAACATAGAAAGAATATTCTACAAATATTTTCTAAAAATGTAATGTTTTATTCATCAAATTATTGTTTTGTACCACACAAGCTGTGAAACTAGCTATAAAAGAATTCATCATTTTGAATTCAAAATATGCATACATGTGTGTAAAGGAAAAAGCATAAATGAAAAATAGGGACACACTTTGCCTGAATGATTGGCTGGTGTTTAGTTGGCTCTAATTACTTGCACTTCTGCTATCCCTCATTTGCACTTCTTTTCTTCCATGCATCCTAAAAGAACAAAACATAAGGCGGGGGTTAGATCCAATGGATCCAAGCAATGACTAGTTCTACTTTACATCTATACCCCATAGGTGCATACATACTTCAAAATCAAAATGCATGTTTTATTTCTAACAAGTTTTTTGTATGTGCAGTAACAGGTGTCTTTCAGTGGCATGTGGAAGTAAATGAGGCTCCCACAAGGGTTTGATCTCAGCATGCCACTAAAAGACAAAAGGTAGCAACCTTAAGGTGGTTCGGTGAAGTTAAAAGGAGGATCAGTTAAAAATTTCAATATAAACAATGGATAGTATTGTTACCAACATATTGTAAAGAGACAAACACAAAATGGACTAAATTGACAGGAATTGAAATGCCAATGGTTACAAAAAATGGTGAGGTCCATAATATGAAATCTGAAAAAGTGCACCAGCACTGAAATCTTAAAAAGTGCACCAGCACAATGAATTTTCCAGCTCCTCTCTCTAACCAGGCTCATTGTGAGGTATCATGTCCAGGCTGCAATACAATGTGCATTCATATAGAATGTTAATCAAACTTAATGCTTATAATGCTCAATGGAACCGATATTACTAACAATGACTGAAGAATGCTCATCCTTCTATAAGCATTGAAGAGCATAAAGGAAAGTGCATGCAACTTAGGAAACATAGGAATGATCCACATGCTATTACAAGGGAGGTAGTTTTATGCTATTAAAGCCTAAGAAAATAATACATTTACTTCACCATAGATGTCATTTCAAACATAAAATCAATATAGATTCTTGTAAAGGTCATTGTTACAACAACAAGTATGGTGATATGCAATACGGGTTGTGATTATTTTGAAACCAAGTGACTAATCCGGTACAAATTTATAAACAACATTATTGGAATGTACAATAGAGACAATATAGAAACATGGTGATTTTAATTAAGAAGGAATGTTCTTAAGATCGCAGTGAGCTACAACATGTAAGAAAAAATAGTAAAGTTGATAATATGTATCTAACACCATATCAAGCTTGTAAATCCAAAGCATAGGAGTGTGTTATTGAAGAATGGGATATATGGTCATAAATGCATTGACTGAAAGATACATATAAAGTAGTGATATTATGCAGTGCCCTAGTCCAAGCTTTGCAAGGACATTTAACAATGTTGCTGCAAATTCCATAACAATGCTAAAAATCCAATAACAGTCACAGTGTGCCACCAAAGGAAATCAATATGCATGCTCACAATATAGAAAAGATGAAAACTACGCCATTTTTTGTGATGAAAATCCTTATAATATCCTACAAATTCTTCGAGTTCCAATAATGGAGTAGAGAAAGGTATAGAATCGAGCATGTATTTTGTTGTGTAAAAGAAATGCGCCAATAAAATTTTCCTGAAATCCATATAAAGCACAACAAAGAATGCAAATAGCTTCTAAATTAGTATTGAAGATTCAAACACAGTGAACATAATATCTAGAGTTTCCCAAGAATGGAACCCGCGACATGTAAATTCCAGAGAATGGAGAGATGGGGTTAAAAAATACGTAGGGTTTTCCACAAGCTAGAAATCATACCTGTTAAAATGTAGAAGGCGAAAGGAGTCACTACCATATTTCTATCAGCCATTAGAAAATTTTTAGCTCTCAAAATCTCAGCAATGGTGGCATCAAACATCTCCAAACCAGTCATAGCGGCACCCAGACAGCATGACAAATACCTTGCAAGTTGCAAGAAATCCAAAGAGGCTTTGAGTAAATTACCAGGTGGTGCCGAGCATCAAACCAGCAAAGAATCAAATGAAATGAATCTGGTTTCTTAGGGTTAAATCTTATGCTCGATAGTATATAGGGTTTGTGCCCTAAGTTTCTTTGTTTAAAATTTCGTAAGAGTCATGGTATTAATGAAAGGATTTTTAAGCCTTTTACAATTTATGCATGGTAATGTAATATAAATTTTAATTGATATTTACCAATTTAATGTAATATATTATTTAGCAAATGTCAATTAAAGTGATATCTGTTGAATAATATAGGATATTGGCTTAGTAATATTAATTTCTAGTCTATTGTTTTATTCTTTTTGCTTTTGAATTGTAATTAATGTCTATTAGGTGTTCATTATTCATTAATAAAATATCTAATAGATATTAAGTAAATTGCAAAATGAAAAAAGGAAAAGCATGTTCTTTTGCCAAGTCAAGGAGGGATAAGCCAAGTATTTAGGGAAGTTGGATTTGGTCTTCCAACAAGGAGGGAGCATATAGGGTTGTTTGAGTCTTTTTAGGAGCTAGTTGAGCATTTTGGGGAGTCTTAATGATGGGTAATTGAGGGGCTGGGAGTTTTTCATCCTTCCTGTGTGCTTTTGGAGAGTTTTGATGACCTTAAAAGTAGCTTTTCTTGTTGAATCCGACCCCAAGGATTCAGGTGCTATTTTCATGGAGATGTTTAATGTTGAAACATAAATACTTGTACTTGGCTCTTTATAGAGTTAGTTCTAATTATGCAGAAGGAAGGCTTTGTGAAATTTTTTTTGGTCCTTAGTAGTTTTATGCAGAAGTTTGTAACTCATTTCAGAGATTGAATATAAAGTGACAGCATTTTGGAGCAACAGTATTCTATCAAGTTCAAGCCTTCTTTCTTTCTGTGACTATGTGTCAAGTGAATGATTGATAGGAATAGTAAGTGAGTTGATAACTCCTTTTTTTTCTTGTCTCAGTTATTACCTTGTTGCAGGAATGTATTTTGTGTGCAAGTTGTAATTTGTGTCCAAGAATTCATAGGGTTTTCTTGTGAAGTATTTTCTTCCTAGTTAATTCTATTAAGGACCTCTTTATGAAACATTTATGCACACCTATATAGAATAGAAGTGCTTTATTTTCAGTGGTAGAATTTACAGTTTCCAAAAAAGGTCATTATCTTCTTAGTTTCCTCACTCTTTGGTGAATCACCTGGTTCACAATAATTTAAATTTTAGTAATAGGTTCATTTCAGTAATTTCTATCTCTTTTACCACAAGTTTGAGTTAGTTTTGAAGAATTATAGGTGATTATCTAATAGGAACCAGCCTAGAATTTGGAGGTTTCATTTCAAGTTATGCAATTCCCACATGTATAAATGAATCCCATGTTGGGCAAAATTGTTAAACTTGTATAGTTTAACAAGGTGCAAATTTTAAGCCTTAACTATTTTGGCACGCCCAGTGGGACCAAGAGGTCATAGTTTTCATAATTCTTGTTGGTTCTGATACCCATCTAGCAGGTTACAGACCTTTGAGAAGTCATTATTTTTCAAATATGGTGACTCTGAGTTCATATCTACTGGTTTTAGGTAGATTCAGTGCCTAAAATGGATTACCATCCTCCTTTCCATGAAATTCTTCCTTCATACTATGAATATTAGTCATCTAAAAATAGTTGTGCTACTTTTTTCATGCCAGAATTTGAAGGAAAACATTTATTTCATGCTTATAACCCTCCCACCCAGCAAGCACAAAATACCTACAATGAACCCTTCCTTGTTTAGTATTTTCATCATCCTCCAAATGTTCATGATTTTCACATTAGAGATACTTCAAGTATGTTGCAGGACCTGACCATAAAGATTGATGACATTAAGAAGCAACAAGAAATATACTTCCAGCAAGAATTGAAGTTGCAGCAAGAGGAATGGTCATATCAAGCCCATATGAAGCAGCGGGAGATGTTAACCCATCAGGAGCATTTCCATAAGAAGTATTTAGTGGAACATAATAGGCGGAAGGAGGAAAACCTTGTAAAAGAGATGGAAGTGCAAAATCTTCATCATGAGAAAGTGTTGGAGGCACAAAAGAGGAAATGTGAGGAATATTTCCAAATAAAATTAGCATATCATGATGAGTTTCATGACAAAGAGATATGGGAGCACAAAGAGAAAATAAGGTTCTTGTTTTCTACAGCAGTTAAGTATAGAGAGGCAAGTAAAATCCACTATGAAGAAGCTCAAAAGCATAAATAAAATGTTGAGAAAGAGACTATATTTGAGCTTCATACATTTGTTCATGAGAACAATGAAATGGTGGAAGACGTGTTTGACGAGCTGCCTAAGTTTGTTGAAGAGGACAACATACTGGAGCGAGTACCATTCTCAAATTCTAGCCAAGGAGATAAAGAATTGAAGCCCATTCTCATGCAAGAGCATGAAGAAGATGATGAAAATCAAAGGGTAGAAACAACAGTACCAAGACAAAAAGAGGATATTCAATATCCTGAAGTTCTACTAATTCAAGAAAGTTTCCATAGGGTAGAAACCAGTCTCTTATTGCAAAAAACCAAAGAAGACATTGAAGAAGATGCTTTTTGGAATGAATTGGAACTTTTTTGCTCAAACCTTGATGCAAAATCAATTTCTTTTGAGTCAAAAATACAACAAAAGGTGGATGAGAAAAATGAACTAGAGATGTCTCCATTTAAGCTATGTTAACCAAGTGTTTCTGATCAGCAAAGTGATGTCACAAAAATTGAACTGTTTCAAACAAGTTAGATAATTGAGACAGGTTCTAGTCAGCATAACAAGGTAATAGGACCAGAACTATTTCAGCTTGGTTCACCTAAGAAAATTCTTTTTTGTGAGCATAAATTTTTTGAGGAGGCAACTCATCAACTTGAAGTAATAGTTTAGGAGCCTGAAAACAGCAAAAGGAACCCCAAGTTCATTCTTTCCAGGGGTTGCCCAATAAGGTACTTAGCAAAAATGGAGGCCAGCCAAGAAAAACCAGTCATATTTGTGTCCAAACATGAGTGTTCAAATGAAGCTGAAGCTGCAGGTGAACTTATAGTTCAGCAAGGACAAGCTCAACTCACTTATCCACCCCTAGACAATGATACAAAGAATCTGTTGGTGGAGGTGAGTCATTTTGTTTATGTCCTTCAAGAGGTAGTGCATCAGTTCTTTGCACAACTGTGTAAACTTCATTTCTTTTTATTTGTCCTTATGCATATAATGTATTGTATCCTAAGGAGGAAAGGTAGCTATTTTAACTATCCAGTGAATGGTTTTGTTTAACCAGTTGTTGTATTGGTTAGTTTACGGTAGGTTAGAAATTTTCAATTTTCCCTAAGTACTTGGCACAATTAGTTTGCAATATTTTCAGTAGATTCATTTAATAGAATATGATGGCATAACATAACCCAATCCTGAGAAGAAGAGATCTATCATGAGGAATGGGACATGTATCTCAAGTCCTTCAGCACATCATAAATATCTTCTACAATAGGCTGCACTAAATCATGTCAGAATACTCTATCAGATATACAACAAGATATCATGTGATGCCAGTCCAATATGCATCATATATCCATGAATTTCTATGTTCAAGAACACATGGTTCATACAAGGACATTATGGTAATTTTTCCTACTTCAGATCAACGGAAAGTTTGTTTAGTTTATTTTCCCTAAGTGTTTCTTAACACATTCTCAAAGCTCAGTTCACAGGTTCTCAGTAAGGTTCAGGCAGTATAATCTTCATAAACTAATTGAATGTACACATATCACTTATGGTAGGGGAGCTTTAGCACTTCACTGCCATAAGCCATAAATATACATTCAGTCAGTTCAGAGGGGGTTATCTTTTTAGTCAAGGTTTTCATGTTTCTATCATGTTTCAGTGACTCCTGTTCTCAATGGATAGCTATAGTTACTGGGTTCTATGTCTAGCAGGCAAACATACAGTAGAAATCACCAAAAATGTTACCAAAATTTTCCTACATGTTCATTTTTGTTAGAACCATCATGCTTTCAAGAAAAAAAGGTGCATTCTGATTATTCCTACATTGTGTGTTTTTCTGATAAATGCAATGACTTTGAAACTACTTCATGAAATTAATCATTAAATTTAATGAAGGAAAGATCATAACATAGAAAGAATATTATGCAAATCTTTTCTAAAAATGTAATGTTTTATTCATCAAAGTGTTGTTTTGTTCCACACAAGTCGTGAAACTAGCTATAAAAGAATTCATCATTTTGAATTCAAAATATGCATACATGTGTGTAAAGGAAAAAGCATAAATGAAAAATAGGGCCAGTCATTGCCTGAATGACTGGTTGGTGTTTAGCTGGCTCTGATAACTTGCACTCTCGCTATCCCTCATTTGCACTTCTTTGTTGCCCTCCATCCTAAAAGAACAAAAACATAAGGCAAGGGGTTAGATCCAATGGATCCAAGCAATGACTAGTTCTACTTTACATCTATACCCCACAGGTGCATACATACTTCAAAATCAAAATGCATGTTTTATTTCTAACAAGTTTTTTGTATGTGTAGTAATAGGTGTCTTTCAGTGGCATGTGGAAGTAAATGAGGCTCCCACAAGGGTTTGAGCTCAGCATGCCACTAAAAGATAAAAGGCAGCAACCTTAAGGTGGTTCAGTGAAGTTAAAAGGAGGATCAGTTAAAAATTTCAATATAAACAATGGACAGTATTGTTACCAACAACATATTGTAAAGAGACAGTCACAAAGTGGACTAAATTGACAAGAATTGCAACGCCAATGGTTACAAAAAATGGTGAGGTCCATATTATGAAATCTAAAAAAGTGCACCAGCACAATGACTTTTCCAGCTCCTCTCTCTAACCAGGCTCATTGTAAGGTATCATGTCCAGGCTGCAATACAGTGTGCATTCATATAGAATGTTAATCAAACTTAATGCTTATAATGCTCAATGGAACTGATATTACTAACAGCGACTGAAGAATGCTCATCCTTCTATAAGCATTGAAGAGAATAAAGGAAAGTGCATGCAACTTGGGAAACATAGGAATGATCCACGTGCTATTACAAGGGAGGTAGTTTACTGCTATTAAAGCCTAAGAAAATGATACATTGACTTCATCATAGTTGTCATATTCAACGTAAAATCAATATGGATTCTTGTAAAGGTCATTGTTATAACAACAAGTATGGTGATATGCAATACGGGTTATGATTATTTTGAAACCAAGTGATTGATCTAGTACAAATTTATAAACAACATTATTGGAATGTACAACAAAGACAATAAACAAACATGGCGATTTTAATTAAGAAGGGATGTTCTTAAGATTGCATTGAGCTACAACATGTAAACAAAATTAGTAAAGTTGATACTTTGTATCCGACACCATATCAAGCTTGTAAATCCAGAGCATAGGAGTGTGCTATTGAAGAATGGGATATATGGTCATAAATGCATTGAATGAAAGATACAGATGAAGTAGTGACATTATGTAGTGCCCTTCTCCAAGCTTTGCAAGGAAATTTAACAATGTTGCTGCAAATTCCATAACAGTGCTAAAAATCCAATAACAATCACAGCGTGCCACCAAAGGAAATCAATATGTATGCTCATGATACAGAAAAGATGAAAACTACACCATTTTTTGTGGTGAAAATCCTCGTAATATCCTTCAAATGCTTCGAGTTGCAATAATAGAGTAGAGAAAGGTACAGAATCGAGCATGTATTTTGTTGTGTAAAATAAATGTGCCAATAAAATATTCCTGAAATCCTTATAAAGCACAACAGAGAATGGAAATAGCTTCTGAATCAGTATTGAAGATTCAAACACAGTGAACATAATAGCCAAATCTTCCCAAGAATGGAAGTCGCGACATGTATATTCCAGAGAATGGAGAGATGGGGTTTGAAAATACACAGTATTTTCCACAAGATGGAAATCATACCTCTTAAAATGTAGCAGGCAAAAGGAGTCACTACCAGATTTCTATCAGCCATTAGAAAAGCTTCAGCTCTCAAAATCTCAGCAATGGCGGCATCAAACATCTCCAAACCAGTCATAGTGGCACCCAGACAGCGTGACAAAGACCTTGCAATTTGCAAGAAATCCAAAGAGGTTTTGAGGAAATTACCAGGTGGCGCCAAACATCAGACCAGCAAGGGATCAAATGAAATGAATCTGATTTCTTAGAGTTAAATATTATGCTCGATGGTATATAGGGCTTGTGCCCTAAGTTTCTTTGTTTAAAAGTCCATAAGAGTCATGGTATTAATGAAAGGTTGTTTAAGCCTTTTACAATTTATGCTTGGAAATGTAATATAAACTTTAATTAATATTTACAAAGTTAATGTAACATATTAATTAGCAAATGTCAATTAAAGTGATATTGTTGAATAATATACGATATTGGCTTAGTAATATTAATTTATAGTCTATTGTTTTATTCCTTTTGCTTTTGAATTGTAATAAATGTCTATTAGGTGTTCATTATTCATTAATAAAACACCTAATAGATATTAATTAAAATGCAAAAGGAAAAGCATGTGCTTTTGCCAAGTCAAGGAGGAATAAGCCAAGTATTTAGGGAAGTTGGATTTGGTCTTCCAACAAGGAGAGAGTATATAGGGTTGTTTGAGTCTTTTTAGGGGCTAGTTGAGCATTTTTGGGAGTCTTTATAATGGGTAATTGAAGGGGTGATACTTTTTCATCCTTCCCATGTTCTTTTGGAGAGCTTTGAGGACCTTAGAAGTAGTTTTTCTTGTTGAATCCAACCCAAGGATTCAGGTGCTATTTTCATGGAGATGTTTCATGTTGAAACATAAATACTTGTACTTGGCTCTTTTTAGAGTTAGTTCTGATTATGGAGAAGGAAGGATTTGTGACAGTTGTTTTGGTCCTTAGCATTTTTATGCAGAAGTTTGTAACTCATTATGGAGACTGAATATATAGTGACAGCATTTTGGAGCAGCGATATTCTATCAAGTTCAAGCCTTCTTTCTTTCTGTGACTATGTGTCAAGTGCATGATTGATAGGAATAGTAAGTGAGTTGATAACTCCTTGTTTTTCTTGTCTTAGCTATTACCTTGTTGTTGGAATGTATTTTGTTTGCAAGTTGTAATTTGTGTCCAAGAATTCATAGGGTTTTCTTGTGAAGTATTTTCTTCCTTGTTAATTCTATTAAGGACCTCTTTATGAAACATTTATGCACACCTATATAGAATAGAAGTGTTTTATTTTCAATGGTAGAATTTACAGTTTCCAAAAAAGGTCATTATCTTCTTAGTTTCCTCACTCTTTGGTGAATCACCTGGTTCACAATAATTTAAATTTCAGTAATAGGTTCATTTCAGTAATTTCTATCTCTTTTCCCGCAAGTTTAAGTTAGTTTTGAAGAGTTATAGGTGATTATCTAATAGGAACTGACCTAGAATCTGTAGGTTTCATTTCAAGTTACGCATTTCCCACATGCAGAAATGAATCCCATGTTAGGCAAAATTGTTAAACTTGTATAGTTTAACAGGGTGTAAATTTTAATCCTTAACAATAATAACTTGGGAGAAGACGGGAGAAGAACCAAACCATGCTCAATTATTTCCCCTTCCTCAATATCAGGTGATACAAGATTAGGGGCCAAAATATCCCTAATAATTGGATCAACCTTAGGTAGAGAGATAGGAGAATCCATGTTAATAGAATCTTCAAAGTCTGCCTTAATATAAGAAAACAAGATAACCGGGTTTAAGTTATAAACAATATCTAAACTTTCAATTTTAATTAGAGCTAGGGCTTTAGTTCTTATATCCATTTTTTTATTATAATATTATCTGTTTGAGGGTGACCACTTTCAATCATTCCTACATATTTCCCATAACATTTCACTATATTCTTAAAGAAATCTAGGCTAATTGACTCTACAAGAACATTAGGGATGAGGATTGCACAATCAACAAAAAAATTGTCCACAAGATCTGGTCTAAAATTTGGACTGCATTCTGAAAAAGGAGAAATTCCTACCTTTGAAAATAGGGTTTTCTGTAGTAAGGAATTGATCTTTAATTTTAATAGATTTGCATTTTAAAAAGAAAAAAAACCATTAGAAAGGGTAGTGATACTTACCTGATTTTCATATTTTTCTCCAAACCAGTTAATAATGTCAAAAGAAGAAGAGTCGAACCCATTCCATCTAGCATATATACCTAGTTTCTTACAGAGAACAACAGTTTTGTTAACCCTATACACAATATTTGGGAATAATGCAGACATATAAAGAGGACTCTCCTTAGGGTTAGTTACATGGGGAGCTACCGCGATTGAATTAGTTGAGGTTCTAGGTTTTTTGAGAGATAGGATATCAAAAGCATTATTCAAGGGAAGATTAAAATCCAAATCATGATGCGGTCGAGAAGCCATGGCTTTCCTATTCCTAGATTTAACCTTAATCCATGGCCTAGGGTTAGCGGCGAGCAAATCTACCGACGGTCTTGGGGTTGACAAAAGTTGAGCATGAGCTAACCTAGAACCCCAACTTGCAATCTGCTTTGAATACTTTGTGTTCTCAAAGAAAGAGGTATTTCGGTCTATTTTTTCTACAGAGAAGGACATTCTTCACAATCTAGAGCAAAGAGCGGAAAAATACCGTGACGGGCAACGAAGGCCTCCTTGACCCCCGGCTCCCACACATGAGGAAACAACAGAAGTTCTTACATGGACACCAAAAACTGAAATATCGTGTGAGAGTGGAGCACACAGAGGCCTCATGCTTGAAGCAGAGACCACACCAAGACATCTTTGAAAGTCACGAGGAGGAAGAGATTTCATTTTTGCAAAAAAAAAACTAATTGTTTTAAATATTAATCTTATATTATGTGGGACATTTTAACCTCTAAATGGAATATTATTAAAGTACATAAACCAATTAAAAAAATTGTGTTGGTTAGCTCATCAAAGCTTGACAATATATCTAGTTTCCTTCATATTTAATTAGTGTAGAACTCTAATATGCCTCATTTGATCAAAAAACATCTTTACTAGTGGAATTGTGGTGTTTTGATTTACAATGTTGGATTAATTATAGGGACAAAGATCGTTAAGAACATGTGGGTAGGTGTAGATCACTAATATGGATACACTCAATCATATCTCAAGGTGTCCCATGCTTACTTTTAATGCAAAGTTTAGATCCATACATTGATGTAAATTTAACCCTTACTTCAATATGTTATCATAACTACTTAAAAAACTCACCCTTGAAAATAGTTCACTAAAATATATATTATAGAACTCATTGTTTCCTATCAACGATCCCAAGAATATCCATTTTATATATAAAATCATATCTTTTACAAATAATTTAATTATTTCTCTTACATTGTATTTGTTTTATTGGAGCTTTCATATCAAACCCACATGACCATTTACTTACTCGATATAGAGCGCAAGCCTTTGATTGAAATTTCCTTTGCTAAGAGTCAATGATTGAGGGACATCTATTCCACACCTTGAACATGATCTTAATTTCACCACTTATAATATCAAAACTTTGACTCAACAAAACTTGATTCTTCGTAGACTCGTTTAAATCATTCAACTTCACATTTTTTTTCTTTTACATTATATTATCAAATATATCCAAACTAATACAATACTCCAATACTAGATCATTATTTTTTTTCTTCAAAAATGTTATTCTCCACAATAGGTCTTTTCCCTAATTACCTTTAAAACCATCCTTAACTTATAACATATTTTAAGGATATCCCTATCTCTATCTATATTGGATAAATACCTAATGTTTGTGCTACTAGGAAATCATTTCCTAGTCACAATCAAGATAGTTTGTCTCAAATGAAATGCAATACATCAAACTATAGATGGTCATTATCCCAGGATATATTTTGAAAAATATCTCCTAACCACACATCTTTAATGGCCTCTTCTTGCATTTGAAACCAATAAATGTAGATAAACACTTCTCTCTAGTTTTACTACTTTAGCACATATAATTTGTAGAAGGGTCCAATGTTAACTATCAAATTTAGTATTTTTAAACAAGATATAATATTTTTATTAAAAATTTTCAATCCATTTACGAACTGCAAAAATAGAAAGTATTTTTTTTTTAAAAAAGTAATGATTAGGTTATCCTTTATTTTTCATTAAAAAAGCAACAAGAAAGGGAATATTAAAAAATGTCATTTAAGTCAGATATGGAGTGTAGTGTGCAGCACGTGAATGCATTCAGTTTAGTTTCTTATCATTATTTTGATGCCGGCTGAGCTTTTAACTCCACGGGAATTCTCCACGAGGCATCTTTCTGCCACTTCACGGGTTCCGCTCCTATCTTTTCTTTTCTTTTTATTTTCCAACGGTCAATATTATTCGAAGTATATACGCTCACCATGTCCCTTCTCGTGACCCCATCCTCCTCTCCTAGGCCCCATCTATAACGGACCTTTTGTATTTTGTTCAATGCCCTAATGTTTTCAATGGATAAAATTTTAGCCAATTTAGCTTTGCATGGGTATCTATCAATATTTTAGATCATATTTTGTAATTTATTATTAGGATGAAAATGAGAGAGTTGTAAGAGAATCAATATTTTGGATCATATTTTGTAATTTATTATTAGGATGAGAATGAGAGAGTTGTAAAAGAAAAATTAAAATCGTTTTTTAGTTTTGCAATTCTCTTATTCTTGTCTTGATGATAGATCACAGAGTGCGATCCGAAATGACTGAGAGAGATAAAGGATTGATGATAGAAGAAGAAGAATTGTTTTAACATTCGTGAGGTTAAATATAGTCTATGTGATAGTTTTCTTGATCAAATCGACTTTCGCAATTTAAACCTTTTTTCTATGCAGGGTGATGATGAGCGCCCCCAACTTCTCAACGACCCCCTCACTGGATAGATAAATTATACCAAGCACTAGTTGTCAAGATATTTACATACATGTCCTTGTTGTCCTTGAAAACATTACACTCTAAAATTAAATGTTTTTATGTTTCCACTTTCCAAAATGCAAAAAATACACATGTTTTATTCCTAGGCTTCTTTTGGCCTTTTTTAACATCTGATTTCACAATAGAGTTTATGATAGAGAGGTCTTAATTGAACAATAAAGATTTTTTCTCTCCACAAAATTTTTGCTTGTATGTCTAAATCGTAAACCGATGTATGTGTTTTGTTCTCAGAAAAAACGTCATTATTAAAGTAGGTGGACCAAGCAAGCGGGGGAAGAGGAGCGAACCAACCTTCTCATGAATGCTTTCAATGACCAACCAGACTCGGACAAAGGTGGTAGGGCCCATAGAATAATAGGGGCATCCCATCTAATATTATATGTAGTTCTATATTACTATAAGCAATGTGTAAATAGATCTACCCATATACAACTGCTCTGAAAACTATAAAAAAAACATTCCTTCCCACTCGAGTGATTAAACTATTGAAAATCCATCCATCCATTTCGAATCCTTTGAAAACTAATGTGAAACGTGACTTGTTAAATCACATCTTGATCATATGTGAACCGCTCGAGTTACCTACGTCATAACTAAACAATCCAAAAAATTCTGGGCAGCTTCTAAGAGACAAATTTTGCTACCTTGACAAGGCATGACTAAGTACATTGGAATTGTAAGAGAGCACCAATTATGCACACTGCTATGCTTGACAAGACTAACTCCAAATTTTGTGGGGTTACAATTAAATAACACACAGCGCTGTGGGGTTACAATTAAATAACATACAGCGCTGTTTTGTATTACTTTCTTAGATCAGACCTGTTAAAATTTGACTTGTTGGAGACAAAAAAAATTATGAAATTATGTTGAAGCAAATTCTTGTTTTCTATGGGTTCCCATAATTGCAATTTGTCGGTAATATAGAAGTTTTGGGATGCTAACAAAACAAGCTTATACAATAAGAAATCTCGAATCTTGGAGGTATAAAGGGTTTAATCAATATGAAATTGTTTATTTATCAATGAGCAGATTTGGTGCATACTGAGATGAGCATGAAATTCCAGTCCCAGAAGCTGAAAGTGCTGAGGAATCCATGTTTCTAATAAGGGTATGGTGTGCATATTAGCCCTGATTATAGTACTTTTGGATCTTTTCCCGTTTGCCCTTTTCTTTGTTTTATTCATTCATGCTGGAACCATGTAAATTGTTTTTAGTAATGTTCCTCTCGCCTAGGATCTCTTTTCTTTTAATTCCTAAAGAAAATTATCTTTTGCAAGTTGGCCCATAAGAGAATCTTGCAGTACCAGTTGTTAGTTGGCCTACACAAAAATCTCTGTTCTTTTGTTTAATGTCTTGAACAATATATATTGTTCATAGTTTGCCTGACTTCACTCCCACGAGGTTACCATGATCCATGACCTCTGTTGTCTAGCATCTAATTCCTTGTTGTTTCCACATTAGCAGTAACCTCTAACAAAGCTCGGTGCGGCACGCCCTCATGACAAAAACAAGATTTCTCAGGCAGGCAGTGCATGTGCATTCATGAAGACCAGTACCCATCACAATTGTATATCTCTTATTGCGGGTCTACACCTGTTTTGTTGTCTGCTCCCTGAGCTCTATCTCAAGATCGGAGAGGTGAAAGTCCCATTTTATCTACATATTGCATTCATCACTTAATTTTGTCCATCATCCAGAGCCATCTGTGTATTCTGCTTAACTGTTTACAACTGTAAGGCCAGATCAGAGTGATTCGTTGATTAGACCTGTACTGGTTTACTGTATCCATCAACATAAAATAGAAAACCCATCCATAAGCACGAGCAATTAGACCTGTGAGTTGCACAAGTTTTATGTCAGCAATTTCACGTTTCTAAAGAAAAACCAACTCTGTCAAATTTCAATCTCATTCAGTAATCACTAGAGACTTATGGATTGCTAGGGCTATGCTTTAAGTATAGCTGAATCTAAAGATGGACAAGCTTGTTGAAGTGCATGAGAATGAAGTGAGGATAGACTTTGAAATTGGATGTAAATGCAGAACAACGATTCATCTCAAGAGTCTGATGCACACAATGCCTGTTGCATTCAAGGTCCAAACTTCTTCGCCAGATAAGTTTTTGGTGAAGCCTCCCAATGGGTTCATACCGCCTCTAGGAGACTTTTCTTTTGAGATAATACTGAAGCCAAGAAACGATCTCCCTGAGGAATATCCCCGGTCTAAAGACAGATTTCTTATAAAAACTGCCTTGGCCCCTGACTGCAGAAAGGATGGAAGTAGTTTACCAGATAAGGTGCCCACCGACTGGTTTGCATCTCGAAAGAAACATGTCTTTATAGATGGTAAGCTGAAGGTTGTTTACATAGGAGGTCACCTGCTTCGTCATCTTGCTGCAAAAGGAGATACAGATTCGGTTAAACAAATTCTTAAAAGGCAGAATTGCTGTAACCAGGCTGACGAATGGGGTAAAACTGCTTTGCAAATAGCTTCAGCTAGTGGGAATGTTGAGATGTCAAAAATCCTGTTGGATGCAGGGGCCAGAGTGGATTTAGTTAATAAGACAGGACAAACCCCTCTGTTAGATGCTGTTTACATGGGGCATTTAGAAATTGTCAAGGAATTACTTGACAAAGGAGCAGATACAGAAGCGAGGAACCCAAGAGGTTGGACTGCAATTCATCTGGCTGCATCCTGGAATAGGTGCGAAATTCTATCCCTTTTGATTGAAAGAGGGGCAAATCTAAAAGCAAAAGATAAAGAAGGGAGAACTGCTTTGCATTGTGCTGCCACAAAGGGATATGTCGGCTGTGTCCAACTTGTCTTAGAAGCTGGTGCAGACAAGGATGCTACAAGCAACGATGGAAGGACTGCTCTTTTTAGAGCAGCTGCAAATGGGTTCCCAGAGCTTGTAGAGTTACTTTTGGATGTGGGTGCGGACAATCGAATTAGGGCTGTTAATGGAGAAACACCTTATGATGCAGCTCTGCAGAAAGGCCATGTAAGTTTCCTGTGCACAATTTTAATCCTCTCATTTAAAGATTTAGCTTCTGTGTTTAGTACACCCTTGGTGACCTGCATTTTTTATTAGTGCATGTGAAAACCATGCCCTCCTTGCTCATAGGGATGCATATTTCCTTGAGGAGGCACTGCTTCATTTACACACTCAAAACCCACATTATTGTGTGCATGTACAATCATCCCTCATAGTACAATAGTACCTGTAAACTGCATCTTACCATTTTCAATGGCTTAGGCTTTTGCTTTACTGATGCATGATGTTTTAAACCTAACAAATGTGGTGACCCCTTTAGTTGCTAACATTTTTAGTTTGTTTGTTTGCACTTTGCAGACATCAGTGCTTGAAATCCTTGAAGTGGGAGATGAGCTTTTGACTGCTGCGAGAAGAGGGAATCTAGAGGCTGCCATTGCATGTCTGAAGAAGGGTGCACCTGTAAACAGAAGCGATCAATATGGATGGACTGCCCTACATTGTGCTGCACTGAAAGGGCATGTTGATATACTAGCAAAACTAATTGAGTTTGGAGCAGATGTTAGGGTTGAAGATGCAGAGGGTCATACTGCACTACATTGTGCTGTTGAAGGTGGAAGGAAAGAGGCTGTTCAATTTTTGCTCGGTAAAGGAGCAGAGATAAATGCAAAAAGTAGTAGAGGAGCAACATCTCTGTACATGTCGGCTGCCATGGGATATCCTGGTATCTCTAGGTTTCTACTTAATCAGGGAGCTGACACGGCATCTCTTCACCATAAACCCACGATTCCAACCTTAGATTCACACAACTCTAAACAGAAAAAAGTTACCTTTCAGGAAATTCAAAGTGTACACACAGATATAGTTCAAGGCATTTCTGTCTAGAGAACCTTCAGATCTCTCATATGGGTTTCCTGGTGAAACGGGCATCCTTATGCTTGTTACATATGTAAAAGTAAGTACGAAAATAGGAAAGGCTTCTGTTATGTTACCTTTATTCAAGAGACATTCTCTTTACGATGATGGACCACATGTATGCTGGTTAAGAGTTTTACAGGTCTGATTCTGTAGATATGTCTATTTAGATTCTGTAGAGCTAGAAATGTTACCCTAAAGATTCTGAAGAAGAAATTGTCCATGAAAAATTGCCGATACTTGACTGACATTCTGTTTATAACAGCATACTAATCTATGTTTTTCTTTCCCCTTATTGGGTCCACCTTGGATTAATCTGTGGATTAAAACTGAGAAACTACTTTTTGCATGAACTGTACCTGGCAGCCATTGCTAGCTTTCTCTCCTATCTACGGTTGGAGAAGATAAGTGTTATTTGCACGAATTATGGTAGATAACAACTTAATTGTAAGCGTTCTTGTACCTATCCATTTTGTTACTATGATAAAGCTATTACTAGTATCTTTTCTTCTCAAGAATAATAACAAATCTTTATGGTTAGTAGGTTATAAGTAGAAAATAGAATTTACAACACAAAAAGTTTCCAATTTAACTCCCTTAGTAACAACCTTTTCGTCTTGAGAACCCTACAGAATTTCATTCAAAACGAATTGAGAATAAATCAGTTTCATGATTGTGGATGATAGAACAGGAATACATTCTAAACAAGATTCTCAGAGGGCTTTTGTTGTTTGTTTTTTCTTATTTTACCACAAAACAAATAATAGGACGAGGTATGTTATTTCTTTATATATCATATTCTGGATCATCTGAGCTCACATTTTTTCATTGCGTAAATCAAATGAGTGATATTTTTGTGCCAGTATATTGGGACTTCTGTTTTGAAGACGCTCATTGGAACTATGAAAAAATTAAGAATCTTTGATCCAGTTCTGTGTAATGTGTTTGTCTATTTTGGATTCAATATGAAATCAACAGGTGTTTCGTCTGTTTCATAGAAGGCGAATGTGAACCTCTATTTTAGATGAATAATAAAATATTCTATGGTTTCATCTGATGTATTTGCCTATGGTGGATTCAATAAGAAATCAAAAGGTGTTTCCTCCGTTTCACAGAAGGCAAATGTGAACCTCTATTTTAGATAAATCATAAAACATTCTATGGTTCCATCTTTGCCAAAGGAAATTACATTCCAATGTAGTAACCACTGATGTGGCAGCATTCATGATACGGCATTTTCATTTTTCATGTATTGTTTGCTGGCATGCATACATTGAGGAGGTACTGATGTGATCGATGATTCAGGGAAGATGGCTTTTAAACATTTGTTTTTGAGTTGAGGAATTTGCATTCTGTCTAGCCTGCCCATTCTTAATGTATCAACCAATATATAATAACTAGCACTTGTACCTATAGGAGGTGCAAGGGGTACGCCGATAGGTTCTTTCTTTAAAAGCATGAATATAGTGTTATATAATAGAGGGAAGCATATAAAAGAGACGTGTAAAAAATGTTACATTCTAGAAGTGCATCATGTACATAGTAGTTACATTTATAGAAAGAAATAAAATTATAGTAGTGAATTATTGTATTTTGCAATTGTCAATTGGAGTAAACAAAAAAGGCAGGAAAATAAGCTGTATATGGCAATACAAATCTTCTTTGTAGTCTCTTCATGATCAGTAAGTAGCAACCTGTAGATCAGGAAAATTGAATAATTGATAAGCAAAGAAAGATTTGAGTAATGAACGGGGAAAACAAAAATTATAGAATTAACATAGTGGCAGAGTAGGTAATTTCATGTACATTGACACTGTGGAAGGTCAACTAATTCTTCTTTTTATCATCTTCATGATCAGCAAGTGTCAACATGTAGAAGAGAGTAATGTATTGCTTGATAAGCCAAAACAGATGCCATTAAATGAAGAGATGAATTAATATGAATTTTAGTAGTTTAAAAGTTAGTGTACAAGGTGATTCACATACCTGGGTTTTTTGTGAGATCAAGTGCAGGCGAGCTTCTTCTTTCTTTCTAATAATGTTGTATGGATTCTTTTGCATTTTAGAAAAGCGCTCGAAAGAGAAGGGGGGCTCTATACGAAGTGCTTGAAGGGATTTTACTCTTGAGATAGTTGTGAAGGTAAGGCCTTGTCTTTCAGTCCTACCTATATCAATTGTGGCTCTATCTAGGGTAAGGCCTTGTGATTTGTGTATAGTGATAGCCCATGCAGTGGCTAGAGGTATTTGCGTACAATACCATGAATATTTTACAAAATAGTATCAAAACACATTCATAACACCAACAATACCATGAATATTTTACAAAATAGTATCAAATCAGTGACAAGAGATATAAATATGAGTTATAGCAAGGGCAAAAAATAAGTTTTGAAGGGGCCTTGGAACCCTATTGACAAGATGATATTACATGGATAATAGTCGGTAGAAAGTAGAGAAGATGGAATAGGTACAAATGATAGTAAAAAACCAAGTGATTCTCTTAAAGTTCTATACTATGCCAAAAAGAAATGTACAGTAGACTTCAAAAAAAACTTTCCTTCATCTATGGAACCAAGCATTTCAACTTGTAAGATAGTTTCATTCAAATGTGTTGCATTGACTATTTTGTTGTAGAAGAACAAAGCGTTGAAATTTCATTTAACATAAAGGTTCTCTCAGCTATGAAGTCCAACTGAGTAGCTTCTAAGATTGTTGATTTGAGCCGCAATTCATCGTTAAATGTTTCCATTCTATTTGAGACAGTGAACAGGAATTGATTGTATTGTACATTTCTTATAACCTCTTCAGCACACCGAGTTGCATCTTCATTGAATTGTAGCATATAAAGCTCTTTTGTAGGCATGCCAATGATTCTAGTTGCGGCCTCCTCAAAAGCAGTTGCCCACATAGCACCTGTGTGGTCTTCAAGCTTGACTTGAAGAACATATCTAAAATCACAATCTAGGAAGGCAGTGACACACTTTGGACAAAACCATTTGCCATCAGTATTCTGTTTGACTCTTTTCTTACATTGTTTTCCTTCAATAAGGAGGGGGCAAGCTGGATAGCAAAATTTCTTCGATTTGATGAAAATAAGGTTTGCTTTAACAATGCATTGCAGAGGTTTTGTGACATACGAAGGGTTCTCTTCAATTGTCAAAATTGTCTGGTGTGTAAAATTTGGAGACTGATCTAAAAGGGTGGTTGTTGGCATAAGCAAATCATTTCCATCTTTGGCAAACCAAGATTGTAGTTGTGTTGCTTCTTCTATATCAGGGTTGATAAGCAGCTAGGAAGTTTCTAGTGTGTTTACAACCCTACCATTATATTATGCCACACGACCATGTCTTATAGCAAGAACAGTAACCTTTTGTAGATGGTACATCTCCTGTAATTGTGTGCCTTCTTTGAGAGTTGTTTGCCCCCACAAAGTAACATTTATAGTGGAGGTAGACATATCTATTATTTTGAGGCTCCTTCTAACAACCTCAGTTGCATCTCGTCTTTTAATTGTAGAGGCAAGATCCACACATATGACAATTCCAACCAGATCAATTGAAGAATTAATATTTGTATTCATAATCTCTGGAATGGGTGTGAAAGAGAACTGAAGTGTTGGAATTGAGAGGTCATCATCACAAAGAGTAAG
>MU227238.1:336584-383063 GCA_018584345.1 Thuja plicata | reverse complement strand
AACTTGTATCTATTTGTTTCCTTAGTTCCTTGACCAAATGTTGCAATGCCAAATACTTGGAGATGTGGATGCACATCTAAGTTGTCGTTGTTGATAAGTTTGATTGCATCATCCGTAAGCAATTGAGACATAGCTTGAACAAAATAAAATTTCCGTATTAATTTAGACAAGTGATAAGCATTATGTGGCTTTGAAGTAGGAATGTACAATTAGAAATATAAATTCTTACACAGAATAAAAAAAAACAACTGCACTAATCAAGGCCTATGTAGAGATAGAAAGTAAAGAGCTAGTGTAAAGCACAAAAGAAACTATTTTTTATGGATTCTCTTCTTAAGTCTTTGCCAAATGCAAAACGATTTTTGGAAAATACTAAATATAATTAGTTGTGGAGTGCAACATGCTATTATGTCAACCCAACTCTCACAAGAAACACTTTGAAATTATTATCTATAGCTACATTTAACTTTTCAAATCAACAACCTATCATATCCATTTACGGTCTGAGCAATGAACAAATGTAAAATGCTTGCAAAATATGCAAAAAAAATGTGAAGACATACATAAGGATATGGCAAAATGGGAAGTGAATGGAATTTTTATCTAGTTGTAAGAAAAAGGAGTTACGTTTGTAGCAAAGTTTTTTTTTGTACAATGCTAGCTAGGAAAAGAAGTTGGACAAACGACAGGTGAAATCAAGAGAAAGGTGTAAAGGTAAGAAGACATACCGGAACAGAGGAGCTCGAAAGGATTCTGTTGGAGTTCGTGTTTGGCAGAGAGAAGTGTGTTCCTGTAGCAGAGGAGAAACTAAAATAAGTTGTGATAAGAGAACATACCACAAAAAAAACATGGTAAAAGGTGGGTTCGATACTATGGTAGGCATATTCATAATTGGTTGAATTATAAAAAAATGTAAACCAAACTGATAGACATATGCTAGACATTGAGAGATCCACATGTCTATGCATTATTTAAATGTTAATTCTCCTAAAACAAATTAATCACAATACTTGCACAACTTCATTTCATGTAAAATTAACATTTTACTCTAAATACCTGATAACTAATGTAGAATACTACTTATGAGAGTAGTGTATAAAACTAAACAATTTGTTAAACTTTTAATTACTGTTAAATAGTACTTTCAATTCCTCTAATGATAATACAGTGATAGAATTGGAAACAAAAAATTTTCCTTTGTACGCTTATCTACATCTATTAGAATTATTAAAAATAGTTTTGGCTATTCTCAATACAAAATGGTACAATTTGAAAAACACAAAATGACATAACTTTTTTTTTAGTTATGAAAAAATCCATAGTTCAAATCAGAAATGAACTCAGCATTGTAGACTTAAAACTAATGAGAGATGGGACTTTATAGACTTCAAAGCGATGGGAGATGGGAGATTATTTACATTATTTTGATGAAAAATTCCAGTTTAAATCAGAAATAAAGAAATTTAACATTGTAGACTGGCATATGGGAGATAATTTTCATTATTTATAATGCAAATTATGACTCAAACTGAGAGGATATGGAAAATTATTTCTATTATTTTTAAAATAAAAAAAAACCACAATCAGTCGGCGTGTGCGCAATATACAAATATATTTTTATGTATTGTGTGTTCACAATCCATGTGCTAAATCGGCATTTTACATCTACATCGCAGCTATCTTAAAGCACAGAAACGCAGCCACGACTGAGACAAGCTTGATTCAAGCCTAAGGTACTCTCTTTACCCTTTCTATCTTTCCTGTCCATGCTATACTGAAAGCGTTCTTCTTTCTATGTAAGTCGGAATATCGAGAGCGTCAGAAATGCCTCCACACAAGTCATTGAAAACAGTCAGTTTCAGGATACATTGAAAACAGTCAATTCCAGGCGTCCTAATTCGGGAGGAATTGCTCACATCTTCTAAAAATATGACAGAAGGAAATAGTTTGAATAAAAACCAAATTGCCTTCCCAAACGAATAATTAGAGAAAACAAATACTTATAATAAGTATCTATTTTTAAACTTTAGTGTCGACATTTTAACAAAAGATAAGAAAATTTAACAATCAAGACCTTATGGCCTTTATGTTTGATTTGTATTACTGTTCACTAATTTTATCTTGGATTATATACTGTACTATTACATATAAAATATCACTTACATTTTCTTAAATTTTGTTCATTTAATACAGAGATTTTTTTTAAGAGTCCACTTATTTCCTTCCTAAAGTTGTCTGCTCCCAATCAGTTCTAACATCTACAACTGCTATTAGAAGTGTAAAAAGTAAAGGCTTCAGAAACTTTCAAGCAAATTAAATCAGCGTGTAAAACTAAATTCGATAACCTTTGCTAACGTCCTTCCCGCCTATGGAAAAATGGGAGCTCTCGAACAGGGTATGGGCATCCATCAAAGCATAATGGATGGGGATTTTTCCTCAAATATTGTAGTTGGAAATGCTTTGGCAGATATGTATGCAAAATCTAGACGCATGGACAAAGGAAAATCTCAAAATTTGAAACATTTTTTTTCCAACACGACAAGCTTGAAAGTCTAGAACTCATGTATGAAATTATAAGGAAAAGCTTTAAAGAAAACCTTCCCTGGCTTAAAAAAAAATAACCACAATCGAACTTACAAGAATTAAAAATTTGCCATCACACCATAGCTACTCTTCAGTGTTTAAAATTTTTAACACTACTAACACAAATGCAAAGAAATTAACTCACGGTTGACTGCATGGCGCTTCTCCAATGCAAACAGCTTGATCTGCAATTTAGACAGCTTGATCTGCAATGTATCCCTAACGATGGTTGAAGGGGTAGAAATGGTGCAAAGTTGTTGAGTAATTAATGTTCCCATTTGCAGGCCAAGCACGACTCCATAAGTGAGAAACTGTCATGGCTCTTTTCCATCAACAAAGATTTGACAGTTTTCATGATTTAACAACAGTAAAGGAGGAAAGGATGCTTACACGCCATGGTTATAAGCTACCACAGTGCAGCAGAAACAATTTTTTTTTTGTATGCAACAGATATTGGGAGTTGTGGAATGTAAGATGTTGCACTGTTTGTAATGTGAAATAATTACGCAGTAGATATTTTAATTTGAATCAAATCTGTACTTCAGATTTCCCTACGCCTATGCAGGAAAACCTCATCATTAACTGAGTAACTTCTCTATATTACTTTAAGAGATTTGACAGCAAATAATAAATTAATTTTCTTGTCAAACACTCAAAATACCCTAAATTAAATGTAGTGGTTTAGCAGCATGAATACAATGGTTTTCAGGCATTAGTGCAGTGGTTTACCAGTGTGAGACAACTTCCGGTTGCAAGCAACCCTAGAAGGAAATCCTATCAGCTAATAAGACCTGCAAAAGCCTACAGTGCAATTTTACTTAATAATCCATTCGAAATTGTAACACTCCCTTTATCCTCAGGTAAGCATTTGCACTATTCCTTAAACAGGAAGCAAACCATGAGGAAAACTCATAGTTACAAGACTTGGACTCGGAAAGCTAGTTCCGGGCTCGGGCTCGGCGTCCAGACTCGGCAAGGACTCGGCAAATCAAAAAACCCAAGAAATTCAAAGATTATTAAGGATTTATAGCTTTTTTCATGCATCATTTAGTCAATGAACATCAAATACACAATAATTGAGAACCTAAGCTTATTTTCATAGAGCTTTAACAACAACATCCTCCAAGTCATCTCACAACAATCACTGCATCTCACCATTGGAATTCTCTATTACTTCATCCTCATTGTGAACTGACAGCTCAGCCATACATCGTTTCACCTCATTGATGATTGTCACCCCCAATTTAGCTTTGAAGTCTCTCAAATCAAAGCATGGAATTGAAATACACCCATGTCTACAATGTGCTCTTTTCTTAGAATGGATTTAACCAATCTTAATATTAGCACATTCAAGCAATTAAAGTTTTTCTACAAGTAGTGATCTGAAACCTCCCCTTCGCTCAAGATATCATGACATAAACCTATACCACTGCTTGCCATTAACAAAATCTTTAAAATCAACCAAACCTTGCTAACTCCAACCAAGACTACAAGTAGATGAAATCAACAATTTATGCCTCTACATAGAGCCAATGAGAAACACCAATCTTGCAAACTTGAGAACATGCATCGCCCTACATTCATAATTATTCATCGTGACAAGCTAAGTACCATTCAATCTTTTGGACAAGATACCTATGAAAAATTACACTAAAGTTGTATGGCAACCACATGCATTATGATATAAACACTCCCCATACACATGCAAATAATTCTTAAGCATTACTCCCAATACATGATGGCCAATCTATACCAATATGAATAAGATTAGCTAATCCTCCCCAATCCAATATTACACTTCATTCTAGACATGTGAAAATAGAGAGATCTTTTCCATGGTTGGGTGATAAACCTAGAATGTTATTTTTACTATGATAACAATGTTGAATCAACATAGAGTCAAAAATTTTAATCCAGATAAGTACTTCTAAATAAGATCAGAGCTGCCAGTTGGGGCAGAACTCTTTTTACAAACCATTGATTATAGTCTGAGAGTCCCCTTCCACTAATATAAACCCCAAAAAAGTAAGTAAAATTTAAAGTTAATTATAAAAAAAAATTTGCCTTTTTGTCTTGTTGGTCGTGACAGAGTCTAGACAGCGGGACTCGCAGAGTCCAGAGAGTCCTTGGACTCAGCGAGTCCAAGCAGGACTCTGTTGGACTTGGCCGAGTCTGAGTCCAAAGCCAGAAAAAATCTGGAGCCGGGACTCGGCTCGAGACTCGCAAAGTCTTGTAACACTGGTAAAACTCAAAACAATAATTGTGTTTAAAGAACTTAACAATCCTTCATTTTTTCCTTAAAGAGTATTATATTGTATATTTGGAGACAGTTACATGGTAGTATTTATATTTATATGAGCACAAATCAAGATACAACAATATTGTTATTCATGACTAACAGACAAAGGCATCACCATAAGACAACTCTCACAATCTAACTCTTTTGCAAAAAATTCTTTGCCCTTACAACTTTTTCAAAACCATTAAAAATTAATTTTGTTTCCCTTTCATAAATAAGAACAAACATCTATGTTGTTGGGTGGAAAAGTGTTAGGAAATAAGGTTTACATTGAATAATTTAATCAGCTTGTAGTTAGGTTAGTTAGATGGTTGGGAAGTTCAATCTCGCTTAAGTTTTGTAAAGTAAAATAAGGCTTTATAAAACCAATCTATTGAATGTAATTGATACACAATATGGATATTAGTTGAATGTAATTGGTACACAATATTAATAAATGAATTTTAGTTTATCCTTTTTCTATACAATGGTTTGATCTTTAATTTTAATATGCTCATCATGCCAACATTTGTATCAGAGAGGAAAAAAAATGTTTTGCAACTCCTCTGCAACTTTCTAGCCCGTTTTGAGTTTGATTTCATGTTGGCTTCGGCCTCCGCTCTACCAGGGAAACTAGGGAGAATGGAGGCTCTCTGTCCGGACCTATTCCTGGTGCTATCTCACAGGGATGGTGGAGATTGTTGTTCTGACTATACGGGTGAAGGTGCGTCGGTGGTCTCAGTGTTGGATGATTCCTCTCACTCGTAGAATCTGGAGGGTGGGGAATGTTAGAGTAATAAAGTGATTCCACTTATTAATTAAATCATATTGATTTAATAATTAAGTCACTTATTATCTCTCTTTTACTTAAGCTAAACTTTAGGCATATAATAATTAATTATTTGCCTGTTCATGGGTTTAAAAGGGTTAATCCTGCTCTTCGAAAGGTGAAATGTGGTTGGCAACCTCCAAATGAAGGATGGATAAAAATTAATTTCGACGGAGCAGCCAGAGGCAATCCAGGCACCTCTGGGTGTGGCTGTATCACACGGGATTATGAGGGCAATACAGTGGCTATCGCAGCAAGGAGGCTTCGTGACGGGACTAATAACGAGGCAGAATGTGAAGTCATGAAAGAAGCTACCTTAATGGGAGTGAAGTTGGGCTTCCGGAAGGTGCACCTGGAAGGCGATTCTAAAATCATCATTAATGGGATTAAGAAAGGCATCATGGAGGCTTGGCATCTGGACACATATTCAACAGATACGATGTTTTATGTTGAAATTTGAAGACTTCTGGATTTCCCATGTATATCGCGAGGCAAATGTGGTGGCCGATTATTTGGCCAACTTGGGTGCAAATTGTCCCCATGAGAAAGAAGACAAAATTTTTGAGGACTTCGGTCTTCTCAAGTTGTAGTAGCTTGATACCGATCTTTCCCACACACCGAAAGAGGCACGCTTGAATCAGCATTTATAATTATGAGAGCGCAATTCACAACACTCATTAAGACCGCACGAAAGACATAATTTTGGGGCGTGTATCCAGAACTTTACTGGGAATCTTTTAATCTCGGAAAGCTCTTGGCTCAAATCACTTTGTGCAAGGTTTTCAACAGAGCGAAGATCATGGACGAAAATTTTGCTTTGGAGTCCAGCAATCAGACGCAGGCTTATACAGGGAACGTCACGGTGCGGCGACTAAGAAACATCTTCCTGTTTGATGGCCAGGCCTTCATGAGCGCAGTCATGGATTTCTTTGGTCCGAAATACCTGGACGACTACTGGACAAGGCGGTCGAATATGGACATCGCCTATCTCTTTGTTGCCTTGGCCCTTTCGGTGGGGGACTCGAAGGAAGAGGTCCGAACAATTGTGGAAGCATGCATTGATCCGCAGTGGCTGGAGGGTTTCGAAGAAATCTTAAACAGGGCAGAGCTGGGTGTTGGGCTGCATATGGGAACAGACCCGTGGAGGCAAATTGGAGGAGGAGCGACGTCGCTGCAACCATTGCTCGTGTGGTCATCTGCAACCCCAAGGGAAGTTCACATTCCAAAATCCACGAAGGCATGGCAGGACATAGTCAAAATATTGTATGAGCATCTGGAGGAGCAGGAGCAGGTACAGAAGATCTGCACAAAGATGACTCCCATCAAAAGCGTGCGACCACCTGGTGAGCTACTGAGACATCAAATAGGAAGGGGTGGAGGCATGGCGACAGGGGCCAGCACAAGTGCAGTTACATGGGTGGATTCTTCACTCATGGGGGAGAAGAAGAAACGGGTGGCAGATCATTCCAGGGCCACAGTTGCAGGCAACAGATCCATCCCAAACTTCACCAAGGAAGAATCCGACGCTTGGTTCAAAAATAAGCTAGTGGGCAGAAACGTGGCGGGAGCTTCTCGGGGTTTTCTTTTGGTAATTCGATGTTTTTCCGCTACAGGGGGTTGATGCATAATGCATCTTTTTGAGTATATTAATATCCCCCCAATTTTGTCGTCTCTCTTCTCGGGGATGTTTATATCCCTTAGCCTCTTAGCAATATGTTGAAAGCTTAAATGTAGGGTAGGTAAGTGTGTGGGTTTGTAATATGATAGCCATCCAGAAGACTGGCCTTTTGATGCATTTCCTTATCTTTATCAATAAAAAATACTAATGTTACCAATCAAAAAAAATTAATTAATTCTTTTATTAATTATTATTATGCAACCTAGATTTTCCCTTTAGGGTATCGGTATCCTTTTATAAGGATTCCCTCTTTGTAAATTATTCAATTGGATGGTTATTAATTAATTGAGGATGCTATTGCATTAAGATTTTTTCTCCATTATTTTGCACAATATGTTTCCTCTTCCATCGATCTGTGATTTTTGGCCTCCTTAGCTTTTTTGCTTCTCTCTTTCTGTGATAGTTTTGCATGCAGGGGATTCTTGGGAGCTATGGGTTGATAGTTTTCATCAACTCCAATATGGTATCAGAGCTCCAGAACTTCATGCCCCTGTTCTCTTTATGAGAGATTTGGCCTTGTTCTTTAATCTGTGTTTTTGAGAGGTTTTTGTCTCAGTTTTTAATAGTTTTGGGAAGGATCTTTTGTTTGGAGCCGTTTGAGCAAAAACTGATATTTGGGTTGTGTCTGGAATATCCCCAAAACCCCTATTTTCATATAAGGCACGTCTTATTTGGACACAGTTGAAATCTAGGCCCTCTTTTTTGCTTGCATGACCTTGACACATTTTTGAGATAAAAATCCACCTCAGTTTCCGTGCCGTTGATGTCAGCAACCATAGGCCCCAAGATTTTTTAAAAAAATTCAAAAATAAAAAATTTCTTTTTTTTGTGTTTTTTTTATATAAAAAAAGCATGTGTTTTTTTTCTTTAAAAAAAAAAACATAATGTTTTTTTATTGTTTTTTTATTAAAAAAAATAATATTTTTTTCTGCCATTTTGGTGGGAAATTTGGAGGCAGAATTTTTTTTGGAGGAATTGCCAATTTAGCAGGGCTCCGCCAATTTTGGCCAAGGTTTCATGAGGTTCACTTCTGTTTTGACCTCCCGGTGGTTTTTTTCTCATATTTGGAGTAAACGGAGGCCGATTTTTGACTTCCTTATATCGCCAAAAAACTCTTTCCGAGACGGACATCTTTTTGGAAGATAGATTTTTTGAATTTTTCATCTTGCAGGTTTTTTCATCTGACAAAGTCAGCAATCTTCTTTGCACTCTGGGAGCCATATCTTGCTCTTCTGGACTCCATTTATTGACTTTCGCATGGCATTAGAAAGCTGGTTTTGTCCTCTTTCTTCTTCTATGGGTCTCACACCCAGATTCTTCTCCAAGTATCTATGTATTCAGTTTTTTGCTTTATGACATCCTGGTAGATATCTTGGATGTTTCAGGTCCTGGGATCGTTTCGTTCTGTGAACATTGTATACACCTTTTTCTGTAGCTTTCTTTTGTAAACGCACTGAAATAAAGTGCCTACAGTTGCATATCTGGGATCTTGTACACCTTGTGCTTGTTTGTACTCGCACTCAGTTATAAAGTGTCATGGGGGGGTTATGATGTTTTTCCTTTGTGCTCATCCACCTTTGTCAAGTGAGTGTCCCTTCCATGACATTAGCCTCATGATGTGTGTCTAGAAGATAATTTCTTCTACTTTGACACCGCCCTTTATCCTGTGCTTGTACCTTCTTCTGCACTATTGGTGTTCCTGATTCTTCTTCTTGTGGCTATTTTTGGCATTGCATTTCAGTGTTCCTGTCAGACCTCTTCATGTTCAACATTATGGGGGGGTATCTACTGTTGGTTCTAATGCTTCCTTGGTTCAATGGAGTGATCTATGTATTCAGTATTTGTTCCTATGTGCTAGGTGGATGTAGTGGTTGGTACCTATGCATTTCGGTGAGATGGATCATTTACCATATGGACACTCTTCTTTCATTCCTGTTTTGGAGGAATTCTTCCATCTTCGATTGATCATCTCTTCAGGCTTTGTTTAAATTCTTCTCTACTTGATCATGTTCTATTACAGTGGAGGTTCCAGCAGTTATTTTTTGACAGTGTTTGCAGCTTCATGCTTCAAAGGAGTTCTACATGTTCTTTCTCTATTCCTATTTTCTAGGACTTTCTCTAGTTTGGAGGCTTCTTCAGTCCTTCACTAGGCTTCATCTCTTTTTGGAGTAGGGCTTTTCCCATGTGGTTTTCTCTATTTCTCCTCTTTACAGAGATTTGTGTACTTGGGTACCTCATCAGGCCTTGTTGTCGGGACCCATTTTCCTGATTTCAATAGTTGTTTCTAGGTTTTAGCTTCTCCCTAAGTTTATCTTAAGGGGGGCTATTAGAGTAATAAAGTGATTACACTTATTAATTAAATCATATTGATTTAATTATTAAGTCACTTATTATCTCTCTTAAAAAAAGCATAATGTTTTTTTTTTTTTAAATTTCATTAAAAAAATAATATTTTTTTTCTGCCATTTTGGTGGGAAATTTGGAGGCAGAATTTTTTTTTGGAGGAATTGCCAGTTTAGCAAGGCTCTGCCAATTTTGGCTGAGGTTTCATGAGTTTCACTTCTGTTTTGACCTCTCGGTGGTGTTTTGCTCATATCTAGAGCAAACGGAGGCCGATTTTTGACTTCCTTATATAGCCGAAAATCTATTTTCGAGACAGACGTCTCTCTAGAGGATAGATTTTCTGACTTTTCCATCTTGCAGGTTTTTACGTCTGTCAAAGTCAGCGATCTTTTTTGCACTCTGGGAGCCATATCTTGCTCTTTTGGACTCCATTTTTTGACTTTCGCATGGTGTCGGAAAGCTGGTTCTATCCTCTTTCTTCTTCTAGGGGTCTCACACCCAGATTCTGCTCCAAATATCTATGTATTTAGTTTTTTTCTTTATGGCATCCTGGTAGATATCTTGGATGTTTCAGGTCGTGGGATCATTTCCTTCTGTGAACATTGTATACACCTTTTTATGTAGCTTTCTTTTATAAACGCACTGAAATAAAGTGCCTGCAGTTGCATATCTGGGATCTTGTACACCTTGTGCTTGTTTGTACTCGCACTTAGTTATAAAGTGTCATGGGGGGTTATGATGTTTTTCTTTTTGTGCTCATCCACCTTTGTCAAGTGAGTGTCCCTTCCACGACATTAGCCTCATGATGTGTGTCTAGAAGATCATTTCTTCTACTTCGACACCGCCCTTTATCATGTGCTTGTACCTTCTTCTGCACTATTGGTGTTCTTGATTCTTCTTCTTGCAGTTGTTTTTGGCATTGCATTTCAGACCTCTCCATGTTCAGCATTATGGGGGGGTATCTCTTGTTGGTTCTAATGCTTCCTTGGTTCGATGGAGTGATCTGTGTATTTAGTATTTGTTCCTATGTACTAGGCGAATGTAGTGGTTGGTACCTATGCTTTTCGGTGAGATGGATCATTTACCATATGGACACTCTTCTTTCATTCTTGTTTTGGAGGCATTCTTCCATCGATCAGCTCTTTAGGCTTTGATTAAAGTCTTCTCTACCTGATCATGTTCTATTACAGTGGAGGTTCTAGCAGTTATTTTTTGACAGTGTTTACAACTTCATGCTTCAGAGGTGTTCTACATGTTCTTTCTTTGTTCCTATTTTCTGGGACTTTCTCTAGTTTGGAGGCTTCTTTTGTCCTTCACTAGGCTTCATCTCTTTTTGGAGAGGGGTTTTGCCCACTGGGTTTTCTCCTTTTCTCCTCTTTACAGAGATTTTTTGTATTGGGTTCCTCATCAGGCCTTGTTGCCGGGACCCATTTTTCTTTCTTTCAGTAGTTGTTTCTAGGTTTTTAGCTTATCCCTAAGTTTATCTTAAGGGGGGGTGTTAGAGTAATAAAGTGATTCCACTTATTAATTAAATCATATTGATTTAATTATTAAGTCACTTATTATCTCTCTTTTACTTAAGCTAAACTTTAGACATATAATAATTAATTCTTTTATTAATTATTATTATGCAACTTAGATTTTCCCTTTAGGGTTTCGGTATCCTTTTATAAGGATTCCCTCTTTGTAAATTATTCAATTGGATGGTTATTAATTAATTAAGGATGCTATTGCATTAAGATTTTTTCTCCATTATTTTGCACAATATGTTTTCTCTTCCATCGATCTGTGATTTTTGGCCTCCTTAGCTTTTTTGCTTCTCTCTTTCTATGATAGGTTTGCATGCAGGTGATTCTTGGGAGTTGTGGATTGATAGTTTTCATCAACTCCAATAGGGAATCCCTATTGTTTAGCCCCAAGATAGTGGGGGAGGACAAAGAGAACTTGCTGCGGGGTTGGAAGAAGGCGGTG
This sequence comes from Thuja plicata, assembly GCA_018584345.1. Taxonomy (NCBI): domain Eukaryota; kingdom Viridiplantae; phylum Streptophyta; class Pinopsida; order Cupressales; family Cupressaceae; genus Thuja; species Thuja plicata. Next base: position 371,381 of record MU227238.1, on the reverse strand, counting down.
TTGGGAAAAGGGTCTCCTGACGCCCCTGATACTCCCGAATGTTTCGTAGGTGAGTTTGGCCCAGATATTTTTGTCCCTGATGGGGTGGTTGAAGGCATTTCTACCTCTCTTCAACTTGCTCTTGTGGGGAGGTTTGTCACTTTCAGGCCCGCCATTGATATGGTGCGTCGGTGGTGTGCTGCCAGATGAAAAGTTAAAGGGATCCTTTCTATTTCGACAACGCCTGGGGGCTTGTTCCTTTTTAGATTTAACGCTGAGGTGGATTATACTTTTGTCTCCATAGGATGCTGGTGCTATGGGAAGAACGCTCTACTCATGGCAAAATGGAAGCCATGTTTTAACCCGGAGGTGGAGCTTCAAAAAGTTGCGCCAGTGTGGGTTCGTCTCCCAGGGCTTCCCCTGGAGTTCTGGGATGAAAAGGTGCTCCAGTGGATTGGGAACTCATTTGGGCATTACGTGGCAGAAAATTCTGTTAATGTGAAAAAAATGAGGTTGTTGTTTGCAAGGTTCTGTGTTAATGTTACTATGAATAATCCCCTCCCTAACTTTGTGATGTTAAAATCCAAATGGGGTAGTTGGAATCAAGCCATTGTTTATGAAAATGCCACTATCCATTGCCAGAAGTGTGGGAAACATGGTCATGTGGTGACGGACTGTAAGGTAACCCTTAGGATTGAGGACCAAATTCCTGAGTGTCTCCCTTCACTGTCTCTGAATGAGGCTAGTATTTTGAGGGACCGGTTGGGAGTAACAGAGTTGGCAATGGAGGCCCAAGGCCCCCCAGAAGGGGAAATCCCTCTTGCTTTGGGGGAGGAGATTAACCTTAATACTAAGGAGAAGGAAGGAGACGGCAAGGATAAAGAGGTGGAGGAGGAAGCTACTATGGAAGGAGAGTTGGTTGAGGTCCTGGGGGACATCTCCAACTCTTACAGGGTAAGCCCAAGTGAAGACAAAAAAAAGGAAGAAAATGGTAAGGTGAGTAAGACTCGGTGGTCTGGAAGCAAGAAGACAGAAGGAAAAGCTGGTGAAGAGTGAAGTTTAAACGGTTGGGGGGAGACTGTATTTTTTCCACTTCCCAAAATGGGGTAGTAAATGAAATGGAAAATTCAAGGTTGACCCCTTCGTTGCCTTCAGTTAGTGTTCTGGATTGGTCAAAACCTAAAAGGAAAACCAGAGGGGGTAAGAAGGCTGATGAGGGCATTGATACCAAAAAGAAGGCAAATGTGGGAAATGATGCCAAAGTTGGTCGCCCCACTGCGAGAGCAGTGAGAGCAAAAGAAGCAGCAAGGGCAATTGTCAGTGGGCAACAATTAACCCTAGAAGACTCCCAAAAAAGTAAAAGATGAAGTTCCTCTCTTGGAATATAAGGGGCATGAAAAGCCCTCAGAAATAGTATGCTTTGAAGAAGTATATCTTAGATTTGAAATTTGATGTGGTTCTAATCCAGGAGGTTAAGATGAAGTATCAAAACTTTGCTCTTCTTGTGGACAAAATATGGCCTGGTGCGGCCTTTCACTATAGTGAATCTGTTGGGGCCTCTGGTGGGGTGGCTACTCTTGGAACCCAAGTAATTTATTTGGGAACCCTGTGGCTTTTTCTCATAACTTCCTTGTTGTGTTGTTTACTTGGAATAATGTCTCCTGGTACATGTATAATATTTATGCTCTTAATGTTAGAAGTGATTGGGGCAAGATTTGGGGAGAAACTACTAACCTCATATCGAATGAACAATGTTATCCCACCATGTGTGCGGGTGATTTTGATTCCCCCTTATATCCCTCTAAGAAAATGGGGGGCACCCAAGATTATTCTGAAAGTATGCAGGAGTTGGCGGACTTCATGAGGAACATTGACTTGGTGGATATTGATTTGCAAGGAATGGTTTTCACCTGGTCCAACAATAGAAAGGGGAAGCAACTTATTCAGGTTAGACTGGACAGGTGGATTTTATCAGGTGGGTGGGATATTTCTCCTTTGTTCATCCTTTCTCATCTTATGAGGATGGTTTCCGATCACTCCCCCTTGATTCTTGACTGGGAGGAACAGAAAGGGTGTGGGCCACGACCTTCCACTATGAGATTATGTGGCACTCCCACCCTAAATTTATGAATTTTATTAAAAGATGGTGGAACACTCCTATTAAGGGGACAGCCATGTTCAGAATCTCTAAAAAATTGCACTTAATCAAGCTGGAGGCCCAAAGGTGGAGTAAGTCCAAGTTTGGGGATATTTTTCCTTGCAAAAAGGATATTGAGGAGAAGCTCAAGCACTTCAAGGAGGAAATGGCCTTAGGTGTCTCCTCCTGGAATTATCATTGTGAGGAGGAAGGCTGGCAGAAGAAATGGAAAGAAAACCTTAAGAGAGAGGAAATATACTGGAAGCAAAGGTCGTGAGTCCAATGGCTCAAGGAAGGTGATCTAAATTTGACCTTCTTCCATAGGTCTGCCTCCATCCATAAAAGAAGGAACGCCATTAAATCCTTAGATGTTGGAGGGAATCAACTGCTAATGGAGGAAGATGACATTGGCAAATATGCTGCTGAGTTCTTTCAAGATGCTTTCAGATGCCCGGTTCGGAGGGGGACGGATATTGTCACTGATAAACTCCTAGAGGCTATCCTGACTGTCATTAATGCAAAGGAAAATGAAGATTTGTTGTCCCAGGTCTCTAAGGAGGAGGTCAAAAATGTGGTGTTCTCTATGGGATTTTATAAATCGCCTGGACCGGATGGCTTTCCCCTGGATTTCTTCCAGTATTTTGGGGAGATTATTAAGTATGATCTTGTTCATGCAGCCCAAGATTTTTTTCAAACTGGTAACATCCTGAAAAAAATCAACAACACCTATATTGTTCTGGTTCCTAAAGTTCATGACCCTCAATGCATGGGTGACTTCCGCCCCATAAGCCTTTATAATACTTTCTATAAAATCCTTTCCAAAATCATTACCAACAGAATCAAACCCCTGCTTGGAAAAATCATTAATCCCAACCATAAGGGGTTCATGTCGGGTAGACAAATTTTAGATGCGGTGATCACCTCTCATGAGATCATTCATTCCATGGACAAAGGCAAGAATGTTGGAATGGCGCTAAAATTGGATATATTTAAGGCATATGATAAGGTTTTCTGAGACTTCTTGTATGGGGTGCTTAGAAAATTTAGTTTTCAGGAAAGATTTATTAAAATCATAAAGGTGGCGGTGGAAATGGTTGACTTTGCAGTGCTAGTCAATGGCGCACCTTGGGGGTCTTTTACGCCAGAGAGGGGATTGCGTCAACGGGACCCCCTCTCACCCTATCTGTTCTTGTTGGTTGGGGAGGTGTTGGCTTGGAACTTGCTGAAGTTGGAAGGAAATGGATCTATTGCTGGTTTTAAACCGGCCTCCACACTTCCTCCTGAAGTTATCCAACAATTTGTGGATGATACGTTCCTTTTTGGAAAAGTCTGTGTTAGAGAAGCTAGAGAATGGAAAAATCTCTTGAATTCTTATGTGGTGGCTTCTGGTCAAGTGATCAACTATTGTAAAAGTAAATTATATTTCTTCAATACTGAACAGAGAACCCAGCTGAAGATTGTGGAATGTCTTGGTTGTACGGGAGCGGTGCTCCCCGACACCTATCTTGGGCTCCCGCTCACGGTGAAGGAGGTCTTAGACCAATTTTGGAACACCATTCTGGAGAAACTACAAAAACAACTGGCTGGTTGGAAAGGGAAGGTTCTTAGCAATGCGAGGAAACTTCAATTGTTGTTCACGACCCTTCAAGGAATACTTGTTTTCTTCCTCTCTCTTTTCAAAATCACTGACAGAACAGCAGACAAGCTAGAGAAAATTTAGAAAAAAAATTTGTAACAATGGTAAGAAGTGATGGCAATCACTGAAACACTTATTAAGTGAAAGACAAGTTATAAACAAATGAATACTATCAAAGTTTGACAATTAGGAGGAATGTATAATGCATGCCAAATAAAGCATGAAGGCACGTGATGTAGAGATGGATCAAATCTTGATAAACTTGAAATTCTTAGAAACTTAACAAGTGAAGGCTTGTTGGTACTTTGATTGGGAAAAGGACTTGATCATGTGTTTTAGGTGTTCTTAGAATATTCAAAACCTTTGATTTGTTGAAGTTTGCAACACAAACTCCTACAAGATCAAACAACAAACAATAACACCTTTCACAAATGAAAGATGCAAGAAAAGATTTGTTATATTCCTCAAAACCAAAGAGTATAGAATGAATGAAAAAAATAAAAAGACTTGCTTTATAGAAAAGGCAAAAGAAAACCTAATCTATAATTAGGGAACTATAAATAGCTCTAAAGAGAGGATTAAGTTAGAGCATGACAAGTGTCTTAATCATATGACTTGAGACAACTTGCCCTATAATTACCTCAATCTAAATATAGAGATGTACTCATAATTTTAGCTTAAGTGCAATAAAATAATAAATAATCTAATTAAATAATTAATTAGGTGATTATCATAATATTTCCAACACCCCCTTAAGATTAACTCAAGAAGAAGTTAAAACTCTAATGATGAATGCATAGATGGATGCGTGGATGGGTTTTGGCTACACAACCTGATAAGGTGCCATACAACAAAAGTAATCTCTAAAAAACAAAGAACGGGATAAAATCATATGAGAGAAACTTCTCTCGAAAAGAGAGAAAATACAATAAACGCAAAAGTGAAAGAATGATAGAAGGGCTTAATATTGTTAGGATTAAGGTGCCATCTACCTCATAAATCCTATGAAATGGTTCCAACATCCTTGGAAAGTGTCCTAATGCACTTAGGGTGTAATGGGTAAGCAATTTGTAATATTTATTCTCACTATTATTTGTAATACATTTACAGGGGGTGATGACTTCCACTAGAAGTAGTAAAGATGGGTTGTGAACATAATTATTTAATATAATTTTCCTCACATATGGATGCCTAGAATTGGATAATTAATAACTAATGAAGTGGACAAATGAGTGCCTTTTAAGATTCTCTGGTTGGGGCTTGGAAGAGGTATTAGAGTTCTAGGTGACTCTACAACACCCCCAGGATCAAAGAAAGACCAAGATAACTTACACAAGATAATGGCAAGAAGATTGCATCACAATGCAAGAATGATGATATTGTTCATGGACATTAAAAATGTACATAGTGAGCCTTTCTTATAAATACAAGGTGAATAGACAAGATGATGAAAAGTATCATCATACTATGCAATGCACAACCTAACATCTACATAAGGTGGAAAAGTGATAGTGTGATAAAAATACTAAAGTTGCACTAAAGGTGGAAGTTCCACTTGAGGCACTCGATAAGTGATATCTGATATAACCACCAGAATTGGAGATGCTCCTAAAGTGTATGTGATCACTAAGTGAGCTTAAGTAAAGTGCAATTAGTACAAAGGTGAGGTTATCTGTAGGTGCAACACCTTGATTACACCAACACCCCATCTTAAGTGCAATTTATGGAGAACACTTATTATGCAAGGATGTAATATGGTTCTCGTCTACTAGGCCATGTTAGGTACCCATGTATAATGCAAATGCAATCTCTTACAAGTAGAGAAAAGGAGAAAACCACATGGGAGAAAACTCCTCTCCAAAAGAGAGAACAGAAACAAACAAATTATGATGCGTGGAGGACTTAATACCCCCAAGGACCACATATATCATGTATATACAATTGAGTATCCCTCCTTAGGAAGGAAATAAGGACACATAATATCCCCCAATAATAATAAATGTCCTGCAAAAATGGCGAGTGATTAAAGACAAAACATAGTCCAATGCTCGTAAACACTATCTCGCTTTGGGAAGAAGAGAAACCAAGTACAAATGTAGGAATGCTTCCCATTCTGGATAGGAATTAGGAAGTGGAATCCAAATATAGTATGATGATGTTATCTTTAAAATTTTCTCTAATTCCTTGGATGATGTAGGTGTCATGAACCAATAAAGAACAGACCCAATCATAGTAGAAGGTGACAAACAAGGAACAAATGGAAACTAATTTTGAACAAGCTCCAAAGTCAAAGATGAAGTGACAACTTTGGTGTTACAACTATCATCAAATAGGAGAGATACCTCTAAAAATTGAATGAGAGTCTCCAAGATCAAAGAAGCCATCACATAAGCAATGGTCATATTGAACCATGAAATCTAAAAACTCAAGTGAAGGAGAAGAATCATGAATGTCAATCTCCAAAGATGATGTGGAAGAATCTACAACTATGATAAAAATATAATTAAAGAGAAGAGAAATTCCCTCAAATGTGTCTCCTAAATCTAAAATGTGAGATTTCGCAAACAATGAAAAAATGTCTGGCAAATAGGAATCCCAATTAGGAAGAAAAATAAATATCTGTTGCAATCACTCACTGGAATCACCAACAAAAGATAAATGTGTGATCTCAATTGGAGAAGTAGGTGTTGCAGGTGGAGTCTCTGGATCATTGTAACTCTCAATTGTTGCATCATATTCAATCTCCTTTAAGGTATTGTCATCAAAGTGAATAATGTCAACATCATCAAGTGGAAGAAGGCAATCTGAAGCAAGAACATTCAAGAATGGAGGAACATGTGGATCTCCATAAATCTCCCAAATAATAATCCAAACTATGTACGGGAACTGAATACCTCTAAACTTAAGGTAGATATCATGGAAGAGATCCAAATATAAAATACTACCAATTATTCATATGATATGATCGTTCTTATTCCCCCAGACTAATTTATTCCACTATGACTTTGGCTCAGAAATGAGTCCATAAAGATGAGGCTAGAGGTCTTGTATGTTCTACTAGTTGACTAGGATGCATGTGACAAGTGGTGTGCAACATTTTTGGAATTTCGATGAGGTTGTACATGGAAAGGGAGAGCATGGTGGTGCAGGAGCATGTGTAAAAAGAGCTCTTGCAAGAGAGGAATTGAAGTACAAAGGTGGCATCGTATTAATAGATGCAGAAATGATTATGCAATGATGTAACTCTATGATGGTACCAGGTAATGTAGGTAAGTCTATAATTTATAGATATTTTGGTTGATATTGTTGGATGATATCAAATTTGGATACTATTCATGTTGTTGATATTGATGTTTTGTCACTAATGTCAATATATGTTTCTGTGGAGAGAACAGACTGGTTATGATAACTGACAAAAGTGTACGAACACTGTACGGATGATTCAAAATGATCGAAGACAAGGATATGGAGAAGGATGTGTGATGACCTTATTCCTAAGGTTTCTTGAATTGAAGTTACATATTGATGATGTTACAGATGATTTAGTGAAGAGTGGTTTCTGGACTGTGACAGTAATTCTTAACAGAGAAGGTCTCTGTATTTTGCGTATATCTTATAGATGAAGATGTTTTAGCATATGCGAGCTTATGGGATGACTGATGACACATTGAGGAATGTTTGTTGTTGATCGATAGTTGTGAGAGTACTGGTGATGTCAGTTGTGGCGTGTATTCTGAAGGAGACCTATTTGGTGGCCGACTTCAGATATGTAACGTGTCTTATGAATTGTGAATGTGGATTGCAGATCTTGGACTATAACCGATGTATGGTAATTGATGTTTACTTGTTATAGGTACCGTGTGTATCTTAGCAAGGGGTTAAACAATTATTTGTATATTGGGAAAGCCTAATTGGCTGACCTAATTAATTATTTGTGTATTGGGAAAGCTTAATTGGCCAACCTAATGAATTATTGTAATAGGTATATATGAGAGATCTTTTCTTTTGGAAATATGTGGTAGAGATTGAAAAGGCAGAGAAGTGTGAAAGCTGTGAGGCTTGTTGGTTGTTGGATGTAGAGCAGAGTTTGTTAAGAATACTTCATTGGGACTGACCAAGAAAAGACAGTTGCTATTAGATAGTTCACTGGATAGTGTATTTTCTATATACACTTGTTTGGATTTTAAATCCTTGAGGGTGGCCTTAACCTTCTTTGGGAAGTGTTCCTGGGCAGTGAGCCCACTGTTACTCTTGAATCCTAGAAAGGTATGTCCTTTAACCGGTACTGTGTACTGTAATGTTGTAATAAGCTCCTAACAGGGCTAAATCTTTTAACAGGGATACTATACTCTCAGTACATTATTTGTGGGTGCTAATTCCCACTGGGGTTTTAACTTTAACAGGTTTTCCTCGACAACAAATATTGTGTTATTTTGTTGGCATTTATTGTGTTATCATTTGCATTGAAGTTTTGGTTTATAAAGGTTAAAGTTTAATATTTTGTATCAGAATTGATTCACCCCCCCCCCCCCCCCCTCTCAGTTGTGCTTGTGGAATATTATTCCTAACAATTGGTATCAAAGCTACTAGTCCTTAGAGAGAAAGCTTAACATCTTGAGGTGATCCTGAAGATGACTTACTATAGAAAGGATATTCTGAAATTTGATCTTGAAAACTTTGACAATTGGAAGAACAAGATGAGAACACACTTGCTATGTTTGGGAATTGACTACTGGATGATCACGAAAAAAGAAGGAAAAGATAGCAACTGAGGATGAATTGGAGAAGGCTACTGGAGATGATAAGAATCTATTTTCATGTAATATGGTCGCAAGGGAATCATTGATCAGCGCACTTTTTGAAGGTGAATTCATTCAAGTAAAATACTTGGATTCTCCACATGAGATTTGGACAAGATTGGAAGCATTGTATATAGGAGATAATTTTACTAAACAGGCAAAGCTACAAAACTGGAAGACAAATATGGAATCAATGAAGATGAGAGACGATGAGAACATTAGGGCATATGCATAGATAATTATTGAAGTGGTTACTGGCATTAGAAACTCTGGAGGTACTTATAGTGAGAAAGAAGTGATTACGAAGATACTAAGATCTTTGACACCTATATAAAAAACTAAAGTACAAGCTATAGAGAAGATTATACCTTTGACACCAAACTTCACTAGAGAGATGTTGATTGGTAAACTAACTAATTTTGAGGCCATGGAACTGGGAGATACTTTACCTAAAGTAGAGTCAGCATTCAAGGCGACTCTCCATAGAAACAAAAAGACCTTATCTAGAATTTTGAACACTAGCAATGGTGACTTGAGAGAAGAGCTTGGAGACTATGTTGATGAATGGGAACAAATACAGGAGGAAGAAAGAAAGCTAGATGAAGTGGTAGCCCTGATTGCTAGAAGAGAAAAGAGAGGTAAGGGTAAATTTAAAGTAAAATTACCTTTGAAATGTTTTTCATGTAACAAGATTGGTCATTTTGCATATCGATGTCCTACAAGGGTTCCAAACCATAAACCTAAGTTTTACAAATGTAAGTATTCAAAAGACAAGGAATGTTATTATGATAGTGAAGGCGTATCTGATGATGATGATGGTGACTATGATGAAATTGGATTTATTACTATTAAGGATGGTGAGCCTATACATGAAGAAAAAGCTTTAGTGTCCCGTGTTGAAAAAAAATTTGAATGGGTTATAGATAGTGGTTGTTCACATCATATGATTGGAGATAAAAATAATTTTTTGAGCCTGAAAAGATATGATGGTGCTTTTGTTAGATTTGGTGACAACACTCCTAAGCTTATAATTGGACTTGGATCTATTTCTCTAGATGGAAAGACTAATACTGATAATGTATTAATTGTTGATGGCCTTAAGCATAATCTGTTGAGTGTTGGGCAATTAGTGGATAGAGGTTATCAATTGAAATTCATTGATGGGAAATGTTCAATCAGAAGTAAATCAGGAGACTTGATTGCATCTGGTACTAAATCTAGAGAAAAATTATTTGAATTGAATACATCTAAAGCTTCTTGTTTTATTGCGAAGGTTGATGACAGTTGGTTATGGCATAGAAGATTTTGTCATGTTAACTTTGATAACATTGTGAAGGAAAGTATGACTAATGTTGTGAGAGATCTACCTAAGATTGTGAAACCATCTAACACTATGTGTAGAGAGTGTGTTATAGGGAAGCAGACTAGAAGCATTTTTAAAAGAAAATCTTATTCAGTAAAAGGGAAGTTAGATCTGATATCATCCAACTATCTACAAGAACAAGATCTTATTATGGTGAAAGGTACTTTATACTTTTTGTTGATGACTTTTTTAGAATGATATGGGTTACATATTTGAGAGAGATATCTGAAGCATTTAACAAATTCAAGTTATTCAAAGAAAAAGTTGAGAATGAATCTGGTTTGAAGATAGAACGTTTGATATCAGACAGAGGTGGTGAGTTTACATCAGATTTATTTAATACCTACTGTGAAGAGCATGGAATATACAGACAGACATCTGCACCCAAGACACCACAAAAAAATGGGATAGCAGAGCGAAGAAACAAAATAATATTAGATGTTGCAAGAACTATGTTGCTGGAAGGAAATGTATCACATGTTCATTGGAGGGAAGTTGTTGGTACTGTTGTGTACACCTTGAACAAAATTCATATCAGAGAAGGTACAAGTAAGACTCCTTATGAATTATGGTTTGATCATACACCTACTTTAAAATATTTGGAAGTTAATGTTATATCAAAACAGAGGATGAGATAGGGAAGTTTGATGCTAAAAGTGATGAAGGAATTTTTCTTGGTTATTCTACTAAGAGCAAAGAATATAAATGTTTCAATCTGAGATTGAGAAATTTGTTTGAAAGCGTCAATATGAGGATAGATGAAAAGTTTTAGATTTGGGAAAGAATAAATGACTATGGTCAGATTGCAGAGATAAAAGAGGTCACCGTTGAACCTGAAGAACCTTTGATGGTTGATAATGAGATTGAAGATGAAGTAATTGAGCTTACTGAGACTCCTAAGACTCTGAGTTATGTTAAGAAGAACCATCCTGAAGATCAAATTATTGGTGATGAAAGTAAAGGTATGATGACTAGATCTAGAATTAGAGATGAAATTTGTTTGATTTCTCAAGTTGAACCAAAAACTACTGATGAAGCATGTAGAGATGAATCTTGGACTAAAGCTATGGAAGAAGAACTTGAACAGATAAAGAAAAACAATAATTGGGAATTGGTTCCAAGACCTAAGAATAAAAATCTGATAGGAACTAAATGAGTTTTCGGAAACAAGATGGATGAGGAAGGAACAATGGTAAGAAATAAGGCTAGACTGGTTTGTAAAGGCTACTCACAACAAGAAGGCATAGACTTTGAAGAAACATTTTCTCATGTTGCTAGGTTGGAAGCTATGAGATAATTTCTTGCTTATGTTGCGCATAAAGACTGTAAAGTATATCAGATGGATGTGAAATCAACATTCTTGAATGGAGATTTGGAAGAAGAGGTATACATAAAGCAACCTGATGGATTTCCTTTGACAGAAGATGAAGACATGGTTTGTAAGTTGAAGAAAGCATTGTATGGACTGAAACAACCATCGATAGCATGGTATGCAAGACTGGACAAGTACTTACTTCATCTTGGTTTTAGAAAAGGTAATGCAGAAAATAATTTATATTTAAGAACTGATGAAGATGGAATCTTAATCATAGAATTTTTTGTTGATGATGTCATTTTTGGAGGCAATGATAAGATGAGCAAGAAGTTCTCTAAAGAAATGGAAAATGAATTTGAAATGTCAATGATTGGTGAAATGAAATTTTTTTCTTGGTTTGCAAATTAATCAGAATGAGAATGGTATTTTTATATCTTAGACCAAGTATCTTAAGGAAATTTTGAAAAGTTTGGAATGGAAGCTTGTAAACCTGGTGGGACACCCATGGTGACTGGATACAAACTGACTAGTAATGATGAGACTCAAAGTGTTTTTCAAACAAAGTATAGATCAATGATTGGTGGTCTACAATATCTAACTCACACTAGACCAAATATTTCCAATGTAGTTGGAATTGTGGCCAGATATAAAGAAGATCCTAAAGAGACACACCTTGTTGTTGTGAAAAGAATTTTTAGATACTTGAAAGGAACAATAGAATATGGATTGTGGTATGAAAAATTAGATGACTTTATTTTGCAGGCTTACACTGATGCTGATTGGGAAGGTAATGTGGATGACAAAAAGAGTACAAGTGGTGGAGCATTTTTTCTTGGGAAAAGGTTGGTTTCTTGGTTAAGTAAGAAGTGGGACTGTATTGCTCAGTCTACTACTGAATCAGAGTATGTTCTTGTTGCAATAAGTTGTACACAAGTTGTTTGGATGAAACAAATGTTGAAGGACATTGGAATAATTTTTGAAGAGCCATTGGTTATCCATTGTAATAACACTAGCATAGTAAATATATCAAAGAATCATGTAATGCATTCAAAGACTAAACATATTTCTATTAAGTATCATTGCTTGAGGGAGAAGGTAGCAGAGAAAGAGATTAGACTGGAGTATATTAGCACAAAGGAATAGATAGCAGATATATTTACAAAACCTTTGCCAAAATATGCTTTTGAATATCTCAGAAGTGTGCTTGGGATGAGAGCCCCTCTCAGTGATAATTAATTGATGCAGACATGCATCTGTCTAGTGGCTTTCGGAGCTATATCATTGTATGGACTTGATGTATGGATCTACTCCTCAGGGGGAGTGATCATAGGAACACTATAGAGCACATTTGGGTGATTTTGCACCTGGTTGATGGACATAAAGATTTGAAAAAACTACACCTTATAGAATATTACACTTGAGTTATGGCACCCTTTGCCATTGCTGCCATTGCTGCCAAAGGGGGAAAGATTCTGTGTGAAAATCCTTACAATTCAGGGGAGATTTGTGTTGAGGATATTGAGAAGATTGTATTGAGAGAGAGTACTTTTTGGGTTGATGGATTTCCCATATATTGTCATCAATGCAAAAGGGGGAGATTGTTGGATGATATCATATTTGGATACTATTCATGTTATTGATATTCATGTTTTGTCACTAATGTCAACATATGTTTGTGTGGAGAGAACAGACTAGTTATGACAACTGACATAAGTGTACAGACATTGTACGGATGATTCAGAATGATTGAAGACAATGATATGGAGAAGAATATGTGATGACCTTATTCCTAAGGTCGCTTGACTTGAAGTTACATATTGATGATGTTACAGATGATTTAGTGAAGACTGGTTTATGGACTATGACAGTAATGCTTAACAGAGCAGGTCTTTGTATTTTGTGTATATCTTACAAATGAAGATGTTTCAGCGTATGCGAGCTTATGGGATGACTGAGGACATATTGAGGAATTTTTTTTGTTGATCGATAGTTGTGAGAGTACTGGTGACATCATTTATGGCGTGTATTCTGGAGGAGACCTATTTGGTGACCGACTTCAAACATGTAGCATGTATTATGAATTGTGAGCATGGATTGTGGATGTTGGACTATAACTGATGTATTGTAATTGGTCTTTAATTATTATAGGTACCATGTGTATCTTAGCAAGGGGTTAAACAATTATTTGTATATTGGGAAAGCCTAATTGGCTGACCTAATTAATTATTTGTGTATTGGGAAAGCTTAATTGGCTGACCTAATGAATTATTGTAATAGGGTATATATGAGAGATCTTTTCTTTTGGAAATATGTGGTAGAGATTGAAAAGGCAAAGAAGTGTGAAAGCTATTAGGCTTGTTGGTTGTTGGATGTAGAGCAGAGTTTGATAAGAATACTTCATTGGGACTAACCAAGCAAAGGCAGTTGCTATCAGACAGTTCACTAGATTGTATATTTTCTATATACACTTGTTTGAATTGTAAATCCTTGAGGGTGGCCTTAACCTTCTTTGGGCAATGTGCCTGGTCAATGAGCCCACTGTTACTCTTGACTCCTAATAGGGTTTGTCCTTTAACAAGGAGTGTGTACTGTGATGTTGTAATAAGCTCCTAACATGGATACTATACTCTCAGTACATTATTTTTGGGTGCTAAATCCCACCGGATTTTTACCTTTAACAGGGTTTCCTCGACAACAAATATTGTTTTATTGTGTTGGCATTTACTGTGTTATCATTTGCATTGAAGTTTTGGTTTATAAAGGTTAAATTTTAATATTATGTATCACAACTGATTCACCCCCCTCTCAGTTGTGCTTGTGGACTATTATTCCTAACAAATATGTGAATCTAACATTGAAGACTATCTAGATTGTGTACACTTACAGGATCAAGTGACATGCATTCATTTAGATGTTCAAATGCAATGTCATTAATTATTTGTACTAGACGGATTGCATGATTTTTCTCTTCATATATGATTTTTTTGTGGCAAGAATTGAATCAAAAGAGTGGGTTGACCAATGGTCTTGTAGACCTTTGCAACCCCTTGATACATATCAAGTTCCCAAAGAACTACAATTAGACCAGATGGAAGCATCAATGGATTTTGACCATGTATCTGACCTAGTTGAACCAAATAATTTCTCAATTTATTATTTAGGTAAAATCAATTTTAAACTCATTTTATCACGCTTTATATTAATTTTGGTATTTACTTATCCCTCTATAAAATGTAGGCCATGTGTATGTAGTCGTTGTAGACGAGAACAATGAAGAAGGAATGTATTACTTTTTGTGGCATTGTATTGAGGCCAAGGAAAATTGACAACCATAGTAACTGATGGAGAGGGTATTGAGTACCCAACAATATTTTTTGTTGTGATAGGGAGATGGCTTAGAAGTTACCCTATCAAAAAATCTATTATGTCGTAGTTTGAGGACTTTGAGACACATGGACATATTCTTCATTACTCTAACCTTGTTGTTGCAACAAATATTCAATTGATTAAGTATCACGGTAGATCTCTTAACAAGAATTTATGGAAATTTCATGTATCTAACCATGAGGAAATACTTGACACAATAAGGGTTAGATTCAATCCAGAAGGTTCACTTGATTAGTTTAAGAATGATTCTATAGAATGGTGAAATGTTTTTTTATAATTTTGTATATTTTTTTGTGAAACATTGTAAATTTGATTTTTTGTATATATAAATGGCCATAAGTTGATCTATGTGCATATTTGGAGGCCAAATTTTGTATATATAAATGGTAATGAGTTGTCATGTGCATATTTAGATGCCAAATTTTGTATATATAAGTGGCCATGGGCTGATTTGTAAATAGTGAGAAGCCAAATTTTATATATCTTAATATATACCATGTTATTGTAAATACATAAATGAATTTTGTATCGTTACATTTGTACAATGACACCTTCACTTGTTCTTGTAAGCTACTTACATTTGTACTATTTTGGTATATGTTGTCATGTTTCTCTATATTGGTTCTTCTTATTGGATTGTCCCTTCATGTTAGTAATTGATTGCTTTTGGATTGTCTCTATCTAGGTTTACAAATAAATCCCCTCATTAAATATCCACATTGCATGAAGACAAATGAAGTGACACTAAGTTCTAAGAAAGTGCTTATTTCTCACTTCGGATATTGAAACTACACAAAATGACTTCAAAATCTATCTCAATAACACTTGACAACCCTTGACAACCCTCAATAACATTGGGTACTCCAACTTCTATCTTGTCCACACAAGCGAGGCCTAAAATCTACTAGAATTCCTAATTGACTATTGTGGCCATAACTTCTTGATGCAGAGGGTAAGGTGGTAAATGGACAAATGATGCCAAGTTTCACAATAAAAGGGAAAACTAACCCAATCTCAAGCCAAATACAACTTGACTTGAACAAGTGACCTTGTAAGATTGGATCCATGACTAATTAGGATAGTGAGAACAAGTGAGTTCATATCAGATTAGGTAATCACCAAAAACCATATATTTAATTTATACAAAAGCAAGTTTCTTGCCACCATTAACACTATGCTCAAATATGCTAGAAATGCCTATTTTGGTACATGACTTCAAAACACTTGAACATACCATGGAGACATCATAGACCAAGTAAATTTGAAATGAATGGACTAACAAAACCCTCTAATACTTATGGTTACCTTATCTCCTATATTGTTTTCACAATTAGGCCTAGAATTTAGTAGCCCTGCAAACAGACAATTTTGACCATAATTTTTGAAAAAGAATTGATATCCTAACTGTAAAATGTATTTGAGTACCCATTTTGCTTCTTTAAAACATATCAAAAATTAAGGTAGGATTTTTGTTTGAATTTTTCATGTTTGAGGTGTTGACATTCATGTTTTTTCATTGATGTCAACATATGTTTCAGTTAAATACTTTAGAAGTTTCAGAAAGACTGATTATCACAGGTACAGGCAAGATTGATAGTTGTGTACGGACAATGTATGATGTTTCAGTATATGCAAGCATGGATTTATGTAGAGGGAAGTATTTACATCTTATATCTAAGTTCTTTGGATTTCAAATTACTGTTTGTATGATTTATAGTTGTTTTGGTGAAGACTGGTTACAGAGCAGTGATAGAGGATTATGACAGAGATGGTCTTTGATTTTTTGGGATAACTTGGATGTGAGCATGGGTCATGGTATAAAATCTTAAGGTGTGATAGAAGATACATAGGAGAACATTATTTATGATTCTTGGGTCATTGGATTCTTGATGATGTCAGTTGAGGCGTGTGGACTAGCGAAGACCTATTTGGGGCCGACCACAGAGATGTAACGTGCTTAGTGAATAGAGAGCGTGAATTAAGGATCTTGGTACGTAACTGATGATTTTTATTTATTATTTACTTATGTGATGTACCATTTGTATCTTAGCAAGGTTCTATGTAACTATTTGTGCATTTAGGGAATTCTTAACAGACCAACCTAATTTCTTATTGTAACTTGTATAAAGGAAAGTGTTAATACGGGTCTAATTACTGAGAGGGGAGGTGTGATTCAGTAATCCATCAATTCACCTAATTCAAATTATTTAAACTCAATGCACCAAAATATTTAATATCATCTAACATAAGTAAAACTTTTAATGCACACATCCATAAGTAATCAACCACACAATGCAAACACCATATTTATCTCGTGGAAACCCAAATGGGAAAAAACCACGGTGTGAGATGATACCCACAAAAATTGTACTCTTCTGGAATACACCATGTTAGGAGCTTACCCTGTTAAAGGTATACAAAACATTGTTAGGTGTTACCCGGTTAAAGGTTTTCCCTTTAGATCTGTTAGGATATTTGCCCTGTTAGGAGCAACCTTGTTAGAGGAATTACAACATTCAATTAGAATTCCACCTTGTCAAAGGATTTACAATAAATATATATTAGGATTCACCCTATTAAGGGATTTCACTGTTGCAATGATTAGAAAGAAACATATAAAATGATCTATGAAAACCGCACTACCTCTGCATAATCATATCCTTTTAAGATCTAAAATTCATCTTCATACTCTCTACTCTTCCATAGATTTATCACACTTCATTCCTTTACTTGCTCTATTCCCACACCCTTTTGTAATTTCCAGACAGCTCTCTTTCTTCTTCTTCAACTTTTCACTATATAGAATTACTTCCACTGATCCTATTGCCACATCAAAATCCTTAGCCAATCTACAAATCTTCATATCATGTTCAATAACTATGTCTTGTTTACCTATTCATTTTGTTCACCGGCTACCTTTCTGACTTAACTTATCTTTACTAATTGGTTATTACTACATATTGGTTGGTATAACTTAATTTACTTACACAAAAATTTCTTACCTATGTAATTGTTTTCCAGAAATGACAACCATGCTCTGTAAGATCATCATCACTATCATCTATCACCATTCTACAATCAACACTCTCCCTCTTTGGCATTGATGGCAAAAACTTGTGAAAAATTGCAAAATTTCATAACTTCAAAAAATTTCAAAACTACCTCTACTCCCCCTAAATCTATAACTCCCCTTTTGTACCATAGACTACATACTCTATTTAATTTTTTTGTTACTATATACTCCCCCTTTTGATCTACTTATATACTCTCCCTTTTTTCACAACAATGCCAAAAAACTATGATAAAAAAATGTATGTACAAGGGTGTTCATACCTTACAGTTTGTCAAATACAATCTTGAAATGTATCTTTGCAGTGGCAAGTGAATGCTACCATGACTCTTTTAGTGTTGTCAGGGCAATGTGATGATCGTTTAAAGTCTGAAGCTAGATCCTCCATACTATCAATTATACTCATGTCTGGAGTACCTATCAGTACTTCATCTTTCTTAACATATGATTTGAATTTCAATGGCTATTGTTATACATGCAACAAATTTGGACACAAGGAAAAACATTGTAGATCAAGACCAAGACAAAGAGACAAACAAGGAAACAAGTAACACTGGTACAGGTGAACAAAGAAATAAAGATGGAGTTGACACACCAAAGGATAACACCCCCAACGACTCACAAACTAATGCAAATGACACTAATGAGAAGAAGAAAAGGAAAAGAATAGAAGAAGATGAAGAAGATGATCTAGAATTTTCTATTTTGAAGAAGGATGTTAATAAGTTAAAACTAAAAGAACAAATACTATTTTCAAAGAAGCTAGCAGAAAAGGCTGAAAAGAACAGAGTAAAGCAGAAGAATTTCAAGAAGAAAATATTAATGAAAACAATTGCTATAGTTGTTGATCTAGTTCCTGATGTAGAACTTGATGAAGAAACATCTATGATTGATCAACTCAAAACCTTAGTTGATGCAATTACTAGTTTAGATCATGACATGGAAGAGGAAATAGTTAAATGAGTAGAGAAGAGATTAGAGAAGGAGATGATGGAGAAATTGTTGGAAACTACAATTGAAACAATTGTTATATAGCCATTGATGTCAAACCTTAACTGGTAAGACAGTTTCTATCTTGTAAAGTGCCATATCAATTAATTGATGAAGAAGATTTGAAAAGGAGAGATAACAAGAAGACCTAGTGAAATGGTTTAGTTATGTGAAACTACAATGGGTACTTGATGAGATCGCACCTTGACAAGGTAATATATAGTTTATCTTAATTTTAAGAGAATTTTGGATGACTACAAGATTAGTCTTGACCGAGTTACACAGTAGAAGATTAAGAAACATAAGTTCAGAATAGTTTGTGTTGAGTAATTTTGAGTAATGCCAAGTGATGCAAGTGTTGACCGAGTGCCAGTATGTGCCGAGAAAATTTTAGTGTTGACCGAGCATCCTTATTTTCTGAGTGTCAGAGAATTACTGAGTTATACAGTGATGACCAAGCAGAAGAACACAATATTGACCGAGTGTCAGTATTATGACAGTTTAAGATAGATTTGAGATCCCAACTGACATAGTTGATTTTCTTGGAATATGTGAAGCATATTTAAGATAAGGATGATTGTTGTGGAGAATTAAATGAGCATTTAATATATGTTTAACCATTTTGTATGTATGGATTCAAGGAGTTTTAGGATGCATTCTACAAGGTAGATGGAAATGAAATGTTGGAAGGATTCATTGGATCTGACCTAACCCTAAGATCTACAGTGATGATTAAGCGGCAATGGATTGAGCTACCTGATCAGATAGGTATAAGATTAACCTAATTGCAAGTTATGATAAGTGTGTGGTATGTGGTTAATTCAGTTGATTGGCAAAATCTAAGAAGAAGTAAGAAAGGCTGAAGAGAGCAGTACAAGACTATACACTGGTGATTGCTTGAAGGATTTCTCAGCAGATCAAAGTGATAGAGATGTCAATGAAGGTCAGTCAGTGAATTATCATTTAAGCTATGATTGGATCTATATTTTCAAAGTGAGTTGTATGTTTCAAATCACAATTCGTTGTTACTTTCTAACCATTGTATCAGTTGCAAAATCCTTTTAAACAAGTTTGACCTAACAGTCATATTGTTAAATCCTTTACTCAAGGTGACATTCTAATGGAATGTTCTAAGCCCTCTAACAAGGCTCACTTTTGATAGGGTGATTAAATCCTTTAACCGGGTCACATTTAACAGTGTGTATTATAACCTTTAACCGGGTTGGATTTTCACATAGCTCACTTCAAAAGAGTGAAAAATTGGTAGCATGTTACTGGTGGTTTTTCCCATATTGGGTTTCCACATTAAATCCTGGTGTCATACTTGTGTGAATGTTATTTGATGTGTTGTATTGTTAAGAGTTTTATATTCTGCAAGTTTATTACATTAGGACAATATACTGCAAGTTTATATTGTTGATCATATGCTATAGAGATCGAGTGGATTATTGAGTGGATCTAAGTTGGTTGAAGTGTTTGAAAGTTTAATTGGTACATATGGACCTTGGATAAATGATTCCCCCCTCCCCCTCTCAGACCTTGGATAACTGATTCCCCCCCCCCCCTCTCAATTATTCTAAATCATTCTATAAGATAATAGCTTTTGACAGAGTTATGTTGTTGAAGAACAGTTGAAGTGTTGTTGAAAAGTAAGATATTCGACAACGATTACAGAGCCAATTTTAGAGAAGATTCGCGATCAGGTTTAAAACAAGAACATAGCATCAAAGGATTTGATTATCATTCAGGAGTGCATATCAAAGGTCAACTTTTACTGTTGTATTCCTAATAGTTTCAACAAGTTAAAATCCCTTAGTAGGGTAGTCTCTAGCAAGACTTCATTGTAAATCCCTTAGTAGGGTAGTCTCTAGAAAGACTTCATTGTAAATCCCTTAACCGGGTGAACACTGTAATATTGGGATTAAATCCTTTAACAAGGTAGTTTATAATAGGAATGTAGATACTTCTAACAAGGTATAAGTCACTCCTAATAGGGTGATTCACCTAAAAATGACATATTGTAAGCTCCTAACAGAGCATTCTTTTCTACTGCACTAAGAAGATTGTGGGTTTCATCCCCACCATGGTTTTTCCCTCTGACCAAGGGTTTCCACGATAAAAATATGACTGTTATGTGTGTGGATGTGTTTTCATTTCATTCATTGCACTTTTACTTTAAAGTTACAATTATATGCTTCATAGTTTGCAATTTTCTTTTGCTGCTCCTTAAAGGTATAAGTAAAAGTCTAAAGGTTTTATTAGTCCTGATTCACCCCCCCCCCTCTCAATACGTATTATTTCCAACATAAAGTGGCATCTTAATGTGTAATGTATGGATTCGATGTATTGGAAGTTGTGAGCATGTGGATGCAAGTTCTACTGGATGTAGAGCAGTGATTATGTTTTTAATGTAGTTCATTGGAACTGTATAGGCAAAGCAAGTTGCTATCAGTTAGTTCATTGTTATAAGTATACTTTATACTTCTCTTTGGATAGTGGATCCAGAAGGTGGGTTTAACCTTCAGAAGGTGGATTTAACCTTCACTTTGGGCAGTGTGCTCGGGCGGTGAGCTCATCATTTGATTCAACTCCTAACAGGGTTGATAAGACTCCTAACAGGTTATGTCCTTTAACAGGGACTTTGTACTGGATGTAATAATCTTCTCCTAACAGGGCTAGATCTTCTAATAGGGATACAATATTTCTATTATTTTATTTGTAGGTGTTAATTCCCATCGGGGGTTTTCCCATAACAAGGTTTTCCTCAACAATAAATCATGGTGTTATGAGTTATCTGGTTTGTGTGTATATTCTTATTATTTATTCTATTGCATGGTTAAGTTTCAAGTGGTTGAGATTAGTTAAAAGTATTGTAACACTGATTAACCCCCGCCCCCCCCCCTTCCAGTGTTTCTTGATCCTAACAATTGGTATCAAAGCTTGAGGCCCTTGGAGAGAAATCCTAATATATTGAGGGAGATCCTGATGGATTCAAGCAATTTGAAAGAAAATTTTGAAGCAGCAATTGAAGACCTAGATAAGGATAATGCTGATAATGTGGAATTAAAATTCAAACTAAGAAGAGTTGAAGTTTACATCAAGAGGCTTAAGGATCATCTTGAAATTTCAAGTAACAAAAGGCAGGAACATGTTGAGAATATCAAGCAACCTAAGAATAGTTCATCTGATCTGATTGAAAAACTTCAACAAGAAAAGGAAGCACTGAAGCATGAATGTGAAGTCACTACTTTGCAATTGGGTAAGGAAATTCAACAAGAGAAAGATGAGAAGAGAAAACTTGAAGAGACCTTGAAGAGACCTTGAAGAGTGCAAATATTCAGATGGGAAAAATGTAGCTAGAAATTAATCATGTCAAAACCAGGTATCAAGAATTAGAGAAGTACAATTTCATCATTAAGGGAGAACTTGTTGAGGCAAAGAATCACATAGAGAAACTTCATGTGAGCAGCAACAAGATTGAAGAACAACTTGAACAACAAAATCCTAAAGGTGATAAGATTGGAATTGGTTTTGATGAAGCTTAATGTTCTAAATATCAAGAAAGACAATCTGAAGGAAAAACATATGAGGAACCTAATCAGCAAGAGGAACCTAATGTGCAAACCATAACTTTCAAAGGAAGATACTTTGCATGCAAAAAAATTGGTCACGTGAAGAGGGATTGCAGAGGTAAGACTCCTTCAAAGTCCTTTACTAGTTACTGTTTCAATTACTATGAATATGGGCCCAAGAAGATAGAATGTAGAAAACCTGATCAATCACTGAAGAAGCAAGATTACATCACTGAGGAAAGAGCAAATAAGATCACATGTTATAAGTGCAACAACTTTGGGCACATTGCAAGAAATTGTAGATTGTAGGTTAATCAGAACAGACCACCACCTACATGTTATAAATGCAATAATCAAGGACACATAGAGAACTTTTTACAGATATAATGGACTAGCGAGCAAAAAGAAACCACCTAAAGTGATAAAAAGGAACATTGGTGATGTTGGTAAGAGTATGGATGAGTATATAGATGAGTTCAATAAAAAATTATAAAGGAAGGAAACAAGCGCGGTAATAAAGTATGGAAAGAAAAGAATTAGAGTGAGTGTAAGGTTCAGGGAGAGTCAGCAGATGTTATTGGAGCTTCGCCTGATGTTAGCATTACCACATTAGCCTAAATGGCCAAGCATGGCCTTAGACAGAGCTTTGGATAAATGTAACAGTCTATTATCTAGCCCCTAATTTGCAGATTTAGATGATGTGAGGTTAGATACAGGTACAAGGATATGTGTGGAAGCTACATACTTGGTTGCAAGGTCTGAAAGGTAACACAGTCTGATCACCTGGAACTTCATGGTTGACTGGGAATGAAACAAATTTTTTAAATGTATTGGAAAATGCATCAGAAGTACACTATGAGCTCTTTAAGTATGATTACTTGGTCATTTTTAGCACCATTCAAGCACTTGTGAAGAACAAAGAGTAGACCACTCTTGTGGCCTTGGATGTTGCTAAGAAAGTCTTTGACCAAATTGAGGAGCAGAACAAGATAACTGATAAGGTTGAAGAAGTAGTAAAGGATAGTACTGAGGGAAAAGAGACTGAACTAAAGGAGGTTAAGATTGAATTAACTAAGGCCTCATTTGGTAACAAGAATTAGACTGGCATTAGAATTTTCTAATGCTGAACTAATGAAATATGCAGTTTGGTAACGTCAAAATTGGAATTGACCATTTTGAATTCCTATTTTGGCCCATTTTGGGAATTTGAATCTTCCAATTGAAAATGTAAAAATTCCAATTCCTCTTTTTTAAAGCCAAAATTAATAAAGTTTTTGGGTCCGAACATGCCCGTTAGTAAAACTCACTTGCCACCATAAATATTTTGGGATTCGGCTCCCATCCTGCGTGCTTGCATCTGCTAAAAGTTTCTAAGCATTTTTAGCATATTCTTTCTCTACAACTCTACATATGTTGCATTCTGTGAGATCGTGCATGTATAAAAATATCTATAGTATTTACCCGTTTGTTTTTCAGAAGTCATTTTTCATCAAAATAAAAGCATTCGAATAATTTTCATTTATGTCTTATTCGTTGGCACCATAATTCTCTCCACTTTGCATGATTTGCATCTCAACTACATGTCAATGGTTTTTCATGTTTAAAATTAATTATTTTTTCCCAAAATTAGAATTTCACAAAACAGTAGATGATCTTAGTTCTATATTTCTACAAAGTTTTTTTTTTAAATATTTACTATTATTTTTAGCAATCTATTTGTAGTTTTCAATTTAGGTTACATGTTTCAGAACTTCTATTTATTAAGGTTGTTGCATAAAATTATTCATCTCCGATCTTTTAAATAAACTGATCATTGATCTCATGAGAAGGTTGTATAATTTTACAGTACTATGTAAAAGTTTTTACTGTGGAAACCATTTTACCGTATTATATGTTGAAGCTCACAGGTTCACGAAAATATAAAAAGCTTTAATTTTACATAAGATATTAAGTATCCTACTTATAATTTTACTCTACTATAGTGAGATTTTACTAATCTATTCAATGTTATAGGCAAATTATAATATTGGTTATAACTGAAAAATATTTCCCATATTATACTATTCACCATGTTAATTTTACAGGTTACCATGTCAATGTTTATTAAGATATATATTAAAATTAATTGTACATTCTAATTCCAATTCCAAAAATTTGGAACCAAACACAAAAAAATACATCTTCTTGCTTATCTTCTGGGTCAACCAAATGGCTCAAACTATATTTTGAAAATGAGATATCAAAATATCAAATTCTTAATTTGACCATTTCCAGCATTAGATCAAATTCAACATTTTCTAATTCCTGCAACCAAATGGGGCATAAGGATGAAGAGAAGAATACGACAGAGAGATGATAACAAAAGTCTAAGATTAAGGCTAAGGTATTAGAGAGGGCAGTTAATAGGGTGAATAAACTCCTACCCTTACCTTTAATTTTTCAAGGAAGTGATACTGCAGACAACTTGAACAAAGTCTTGGATGACTTTGATATTCATTTCACAACCTTGGAGAAGGTCACAACAGATAAAGTAGAGAAAGAATATATGTAGAAGAAGCTGACAAAGGTGTGCAAGTCAATCACTTGGGATGTAAAATTTTTGGAGATTACTATATAGGAGATCAAAATCTTGTATCAGTCAGGGAAAGAATGTATATCATATGGATGTGAATGGTGATCTAGAGGAAGAGGTATACATTGAGAAACCTGATGGTTTTCCTTGATAGATGATAAAGACATGCTTTTCATGTTGAGAAAGGCATTGTGTGGATAGAAACAAGCACCTAGAGCATGGTATGTTCAACTAGACATGTATTTATTGCATCTTGGTTTCAGAAAAGATAGTGCAAATAGTAATCTATATTTGAGAGCTTGTGAATATGGAATCTTGATTGTTGAAGTTTTTTTGGATGATATAATCTTTGGAGGCAATGATGAAATGAGTAACAAATTCTTTGAAGAAATGAAAAGTGAATTTGAAATGTCTATGATTGGTGAAATGAAGTTCTTCCTTGGTTTGCAACTTACTCAAAGTAAACATGGTATTTTTTATTTCTCAAACCAAATGTATTAAGGAGTTGCTAAAGAAGTTTGGGATGGATCTCAAAGTTTTCTTCGGACAAAATACAGGTCCATGATTAGAGGTTTGTAATATTTAACTCACACTAGACTAGACATAGCTAGTGCAGTTGGAATTGTTGCGAGGTTCCATGATGAGCCTAAGGAGACTCACCTTGCTGCAGTTAAAAGGATATTCAGATATTTGAAAGGGACACTAGAATATGGTTTATGGTATGAAAAGTCTGATGATTTTACATTACATGCTTATACTGATGTTGATTGGGCAAGAAGTATTGATGACAGAAAAAGCACCAGTGGTGGAGCATTTTTCCTTGGAAATAGGTTGGTTTCATGGTTGAGTAAGAAGCTGGATTGTATAGCTCAGTCTACTGCTGAATCAAAATATGTAGCTACTGCTATAAATTACACATAGATTGTTTGGATGAAACAGATGCTAAAGGACACTAGGATAACCTTTGAAGAGTCAGTGGTTATACATTATGATAATACAAGCACAGTGAACATGTCAAAGAATATTGTTATGCATTCAAAGACTAAACATATTTTAATCAAGTGTCACTTTTTGAGAGACAATGTTGCAGAAAAAGAAGTCAGATTGGAGTACATCAGTACAAAGGATAAAATAGTAGATATATTCAGTAAACCTTTGCCAAAAGATGCCTTTGAGTATCTTAGAGGTGTTCTTGGGGTGAGAAACCCTACTTGTGTGAACTAAATGATGTAGGAATGCATTAGTCTAGTATTTATTAGAGCTATATTATTCTCTGGAATTGATGCTTGGATCTACTCCTCAGGGGGAATGATTGCAAGAACACAACAGAACATATTTGGGTGATCAAGAACCTGGTTTGTTGTAGGTATAAAGATTTAAAAAGCTACACCTTACAGAGGTGGGATGTGCAGAAAAGGAAATGAGCTATGAAACCCTTTTCCATTGATGTCAAAGGGGGAGTGATATAAGTGAAAAATCTCTACTATCTTAGGGGGAGCTGTGAAGAGGATATTGAGAAAGTTGTATTAAGAAGGCTATTTTTGGGTTGATGGATTTTCACATATATTGTCATCAATGACAAAAGGGGAGATTGTTGGAATTGTTTTTGTTTGAGGTGTTGACATTCATGTTTTGTCATTGATGTCAACATATGTTTAAGTTGGATGCTTTAGAAGTTTTAGAAAGACTGGTTATCACAGGAACATGCAAGATTGACAGTTGTGTATGGATAGTGTATGGTATTTCAATATATGCAAGCACAGAGTTATGTAGAGGGAATTATTTACACCTTATATCTAAGGTTGTTGGATTTCATATTACTGTTTACATGAGTTATAATTGTTTTGGTGAAAACTGGTTACAAAGCGATGACAGAGGATTATGAAAGAGATGGTCTCTAATTTTTTGGGATAACTTGGATGCAATCATGGGTCATGGTATGTGAGCTTAAGGCATGATAAAATATACATGATAGAACATTCTTTGTGATTCTTGGGTCGCTAAATTCTTGATGACATTAGCTAAGGCATGTGAACTGAGGAAGACCTATTTGGGGGCAACCACAAAGATGTAACGTGCTTAGTGAATAGCGAGCGTAAATTAAGGATCTTGTTGCATAACTGATGATTTGTATTTTTTATTTACTTGTGTATGGTACCGTGTGTATCTTAGCAAGGTTCTATATGTAATTGTTTGTGCATTAGGGGGGAAATCTTAACATGCCTAACTAATTGTTTACTGTAACTTCTATAAAGGAAAGCAGTGCCTTGATGTGTAATGTATGGATTGGATGTATTGGATGTTGTGAGCATGTGGATGCAAGTTATGATGTAGAGTAGTGATTATGTTTGTAATGCACTTCATTGGAACTGTATAGGCAAAGCAAGTTGCTATCAGTCAGTTCACTATTATAAGTATATTTTTATACTTCTCTTTGGAAAATGGATCCAGAAGGTGGGTTTAACCTTTAGAAGGTGGATTTAACCTTCACTTTGGGTAGTGTGCTCGGGAAATGAGCTCATCATTTCATTCAACTCCTGATAGGGTTGAGAAGACTCCTAACAGGGTCTTTCCTTTAACAGGTACTTTGTATTGGATGTAATAACGAGCTCCTAATAGGGATAGATCTTCTAACAAGGATACAATATTTCTAGTGCTTTATTTGTGGGTGTTAATTCCTACCCATTTTTTTCCCTTAACATGGTTTTCCTCAACACAAAATAATGGTGTTATGAGTTATCTGCTTTGTGTGTATATTCTTATTATTTATGCTATTGCATGGTTAAGTTTCAAATGGTTGAGATTAGTTAAAAGTGTTGCAACACTAATTCACCCCCCCTCTCCTCTTAGTGTTTCTTGATCCTAACAGTTGTTTTGTAAAGTGTATTTCAAAAATGGACTCCTCAACTATTCGCAAGGCCTAATTAGGTTTGCATGCAATAGGTTTTATTAATTTTTTACACTCCTAACCACAAAAACATGATCCAAATATTGTATCACACCATATATGGTCTACAAATACTCACAAATTCACTTCCCACTCTTTCCCAAGGCTATTTCATCAAACGCTTACTCGCAATGGCTTTAAATGCATCAAAACATGGTAAAATCAGTCCAGGGTATCCCCATATCATGTGCAAACCTTTACCAAATCTCCTGCAACCTTGGAAAAACATCAAACACATGTATACAGTCCCTTTTGCAGTAATGAGAAAGTCCATTTTTTCCTTGTATCAAACTCCAAAATAAGGGTTTCAAATAGAAAAAATATTGCCTTGCAAAAATGACTTTGAGTCTTCAAAAACATATACAGGTTATTGTAGAGGGACCTAACATGCCCCTATAGGTTCAAATGGATCAGGTGCAGGTTCCACTATTTGTGATAAATGGAACATCAAATTTTAATGGTTTTATGCACTTAGGGCACACAAGGGACATTGCAGGTGGGGTATGTGGCTAAGCATTCTGGCGTGTTGAGAGGAAAATTGAGACCATGCCTAGGGTAAAACCAACTAACCACAATGTTGGTTTGTTTCCATGATGAACAAAATGTGATATAGGCTACCTAGCAACTTTACACTGAGTGCATCTGACAATTCTTGCATGAACAGAAAAATTGTTGCCCTAGGAAAATGACTCCAAGTCTTCAAAAAATCAGACAAATTATTGTATAGGGTGCTAACACAACCCTATAGGTTCAATAAGATCATGTGTAGGTGTCATATTTGCGAGAAATAGTTTATCAAAGTTTGACAATTTTATGCACATAGAGTACACAAGGGACATCGTCAGTAGGGCATGTTGTTGAGCGTTCTAATATGTCCAAAGAAAAAATGGGACCATGCCTGGGTTAAAACCACCCAAAACTATGTGATCACGATGTCGGTTCATTCCTACAATGAACAAAACATGATATAGGCTACTTAGCAACTTTGCACTAAGTGCATTTGATAATTTTTGCACGAACAAATAAATTATTTCCCTACAAAAATGACTCTTAGTCTTCAAAAACTGAGATAGTTTATTGTACAGGGGCCTAACACAACCCTTTATATTTAAACAGATGATGTGAAGGTGCTATGGTTTGTGAGAAATAGCCTGTCAAAATTCAATGGTTTTATGCACTTAGGGCACACAAGCGACATTGTTGGTTAGGTATGTCGTTGAGCATTTCGGTATGTCAAGAGGAAAAATGGGACCATGCCTAGGGTAAAACCACCTAATCGGATGTGATCATAGTTTCAATTCATTCCCATGAAGAATAGAACGTGATATACGCTACTTGACAACTTTGCACTAAGTGCATCTAATAATTTTTGCATGAATAGAATTGTTGCCCTACAAAAATGAATTTGATTCTTCAAAAAATAAAATAGGTTATTGTAGAGGGGCCTAACATGATCCTATAGGTTCAAATTGATCATGTTTAGGTGCCACAGTTTGCGAGAAATGATCTATCAAAGTTTGACTATTTTATGCACTTAGGGTGCACAAGGGATATATCATGGGTAGGGTATGTTATAGAACGTTTCAGCATGTTGAGAGGAAAAATAAAAAAATCATAGGTTAAAATCACCCAAAAAAACATGATCATGGTTTTGGTTTGTGCCCATGATGAATAAAACATGATATAGGCTACCTGACAACTTTTCACTTAGTGCACCTGACAATTCTGGCATGAACAAAAAAATTTGTTGCCCTACAAAAATTACTCTGATTCTTCAAAAACTGAGATAGGTTATTGTAGAGGGCCCTAACACAATTCTATAGGTTCAAATGGATCGTGTGCAAGTGCCACAATTTTCAAGAAACAATCCGTCAAAGTTTGACTATTTAATGCACTTAGGGATCACAAGGGATATCACTGATAGGGTATGTCATTGAGCGTTCCAGCATGTCAAGAGGTAAAATTGGACCATGCATAGGGTATACACACTCAACTATATGTTATCACAGTGTTTTTTAGTGCTCATGATGAATATAATGTGATATAGGCTACTTGGAAACTTTGCACTGAGTGCATCTGACAATTTTTGCATGAATGCATCAATCCTTTAGATCAAGACACATTTTTAAAATTTGTGTGAAAGATCTTGGTATGTGAAGCAAGTTTAACTCATTATGACTCTCATTAGTCTTAACCATGATGTTGAGAGGATCAAGGGCTACAATAGAAAGGTGATTAAAGTACAAGCCATGAGCCAAGTCCTTGAAATACCAGGGCCTTTGCATCAAGAACTTGAATTCATCTCCTTCAAAGTAGGATTGGATGGTGGTAAATAAGAAGAAAGTATAATTTAAAAGTATATGCCTAATGACTTGCATATCCTTTGTTATAATATAATCTATGTTCATATTTATATTTATTCTTTTTGTTAAAAGCATGAGGATAAATATCCTAATTAGCAATTTTCACTCATTTTGAGTCGTTGTTTGCATTCTAATAAGATAAATAATCATTTAAAAGTATATGTCATATGATTTGCACAGAATGAACAAAGTGGATCACATTTCAATTGTAAATATTTAAGTTTCAAAGTACTAAGAGATGCATACAATGAACAAATTGGATCACATTTCAATTGCAAAAATTTAAGTTTTGAAGTACAAAGATATGCACACAATGAACAAATTGGATCGAATATCAACTTTCATATATATCAAAATGAAAAATAATTGTGTATATATACGAAAATAGCACAAATGTCAATTCAATACCATAGTTACAAAAATATGGAATGTACCATGTCAAGGTTGATATATATAATAAAAATGTCAAATATATACATGGATTGGTCCTTGAATGACCACAACTAGCACTATATGCCTCTATCAAATTCTATGACTGTGGCAAATCATCAAAATTGAGCCTCTTCGATGTAGTATGTTTCTTTGTAGATGGTTGCACAACAATAATTCAAATGCCAAATTAGATTACTTTTGACAAAAATGTATTAGAGTGGTAAAAATAACTAAATATTCAACTGTAAATTATTTCTAATTAAATTGTTGATTACCTCATGTCTTTCTC
The DNA here is from genome assembly GCA_018584345.1 of Thuja plicata. NCBI lineage: Eukaryota > Viridiplantae > Streptophyta > Pinopsida > Cupressales > Cupressaceae > Thuja > Thuja plicata. The sequence goes on along the minus strand of MU227238.1, from coordinate 340,530 downwards.
CCGCTCTTGGGTTGTGTAGTAAATATGGTGGACCCCTTTTTGGAAAATCAGGGATCCTAACAAAATGGAAAGGTAGAGGATCTGTGGGAAGTCACGAAGGGGATTTTAATAGGTAAAAGGAAATTAATACAAGTTAATAACATATCTAGTTGAGAAATACTAAAAAAATAAAAATGCGTACCAGAGCCTTAGATGGTTCTTCTATACTCGTAGGAGGCACTGCCACTGATGACGTAACTACAATCTTTTCCTGTATGGTAAATGATGAGAAATGTTATAGTCATAGAGGAAGGAATTGGGGCTTTCAAAAAAACAAGATTGTAATCCAAGAGGAGTTGAGAAGAGGCTTTCAACTACGAATAGGAGATGAAGGTGAAGATGAAAATGATACATAGTCTAAGTTGATGCAAAATTATAAGGTAATGAAGATGAACTTGAACAAGTTAAATTGTTAAAAGCCATAGATAATCATACATGTTCCCTCACTTGAACCTTTGCTACTTCAGGTGCATTCATCAATTATGTAGACTCCAATTGTTTTTGTATATAGAAGAGATTAAAAAAAATACTTTAAATCACTCTACATGTACATGTTTAATCATAATGCATTTCAAAAAGTAAATTTAAATTGTGCTAAGTTACCTTTTGGCATTTAGGTGTCTATGAGGATTTCTTTTCCATTTCGGTGTGCTGAAAGATGCCTTTTGCACACGAGATGTCTCGGACCTAGGCAGGGTAATCCAAGAGAAACAAAATTAACATAAGAGATACAAATATATATTATTAAATATATGTAAAACAAAAACTAAATTTAAATTACTTGCATGGGTTCAATAAAAAATGTAAATAAGAGTTGTGCAAATATGATACCACAGCTTTCTAGGCAAAGGTCAATGACCAAAAATGTGACATCATCAACCTGGGCCATTTGATCCCCTAACAAACCCTATAAAACACCAAATAAATATGCACTAAAGAGTTAGTATATATTATCAAGAAATATTTTTGAAATCAAGGTATTCTTCTATTTTTAACATTTTAAATTTTTTTACCTCATGTGTCGAAGCTACATGTGCGTGTGGAGTGGAATGAATATGACATGGTGTACTTGCACCAACTACTACACCCTACAATATATATTATTAATATATATGTTTGAATTGTTCTATAAATAAAAATTTATTTACATTTATAAGTTTTAAGTGATTAATAAATAACATGTTATAAGCACAAATAAACACACCTACATCTTGTCTCCACTAGAAAACATCATGGTCATTAGTTCATCTGTGAGGGCCACGTCCTCTGCAGTGGTAGCATGACATCTATTCCTGTAGTGTGTACATGAATGGGATGTAGAACCATCCTCATTCACATCATTATCTACTCCAGAACATATATGTTGGCAGTTGGGACACATAGGATCAATGGGTTGGGTTGATCCAAATAGTACATTTGATGATGAGGTAGGTAGTGTAGGTGCTAAATCATTCTATGGTCTAAGAGTTTTCATTAACTGTGTGCCATGTTGAATGATGACATCAGTCAATGACGTAGCCGCCTAAAGAGTATGCAACTTTATAGACTCCTTCAGGACTATTGGGACAGTGATGTGAGCCATGGGTTTAGCAGCCAGAGCAATCCTATTTTGGGGGTCTATTACCCTTTGAGCCCCTAGTCTATCTTGGTAAGAGCCTCTCCCTCTACCCTAGAATTCCTACATGTCAAAGTAGTTCAACTTCAAGCTGAGGATAAAGTCATAATATAAATTTTTCAAAAAATACAGAGGTACCTCATAATTGTTACAAGGTGGTTGGTCAAAGACCATATACCACCTACCCCCAAAAAACATTTATTATCCTAACGTGATTTCACTAATGTATAGGAAACATCTTCGAATAATTAGCTAAGGTCTCATTAGTTTTAGGTTTAGTGAAAATAGAACATATATCACCTTTACTTGTGGATTTTATTTTCACCTCATCATATGACAACCCATCATAATAGAATGCATGACATATATCCCTATATGTGCCCCATTTAGTAACTTGTTTAGGTACCTCCTTCGCACCATTGGCCATTGATTTGAGGGTCGCGACAAGGAATGAATGATGCTCATGATCAAAGGACCTCAACCTAGTCATTATTTAATAAATTTGAGAATTATTATGTGATAGGCAGTTTAAAAGATCCTCATGTGGCATGTACATGTTCTATTGGAGGAGGCAGAGGGTTTTGAGGTTGTTGAGGAGTAGTATTTTGAGTGTTTTCTTGTTAAGGGGCAACATTTTGAGGGTTTTCTTGTTGTTGAGGGGCAACATTTTGAGGGTCTGGTGGTGGTTGTTGTTCAGGAGCATGTTGTTGTCATCTCTTTTTTCGTTGGGCAATGCTTTGCGAATTTGACATGAAATTAATAAAGAAAAAATAATTCAAAAAATCCTATTGCAATTCAATTTTAAATAATAATAATAATAATAATAATAGATTTCTTACCTCTCTGATGATGCAACATTATGAATTCAAGATGGAAATGCTAAAAAATGCAAAATTTTATGAAACCTGGTCGATTTTGGTCATTTTTGCCTCCTCTCACTATTGCTTGGTCCATTTTTGTCATTTTGAAATGAGGGTTTGGCCGCAAGATTCAAAAAATTTAACTTTTATATAACTCGATCACGTTTTAAAATGCTATAGGTCAGTTTTAGATTTTTAAAACCCGATCAGGTTTTTATAATCATAAAACCCAATTGAGTTTTTTAGAAGTTAGGCTTGGTATTCACTGATCCATAACCTAATTGGGTTGTTTCAAATTTTAAATAACCTGATTGGTTATTGATAGTTTAAATTTTTTTGACATGGTGGCCACTTTTTTGCACACCATGTTTGTGCATTGACCCAAGCAATAACCTCAATGTTTGTAGTGTTTGTGAAAAATCTAATGCTCCCAATGTAGAATTTTCTAATATTGAAAGAGTAATCACATGTGTTAATTCATTTATAATACTTTGTACATTTTAGGAGATTTCAATATTGATATATCCTCAAAAGGTAGAAGAAAAAAATGCTTCAAAACATATGCAAAACCACAATATAATTTTTTTGTTAAACCAATCACTTAATGAAAATAAGCCACTAATTGATCACATCTAGTCTAATTTGAGTATAAATATATGCCCCGTCTATAAAACAAAGGCATATTGGGCTGACCATCTTGCTACTTTTATAAAGTTCCATCCCACTCATAAAACTTACTCCACTCCAAACTACTAATAAACTCATCGGGAAACAAAAATATAACAAGGACGCAAAGCGTCAAAGTTTGTATCGAAGTTAAATGCCCAAGTTAAATGTGATGTGTTAAAAGTATTTAGTAAGAAACATATATGGGAATTAAATTGTAAATTTTGGAAAGGAAATATGAATTATAGCAGAAAATGTTGCAACATGATAGTAATAAACTATTGTGTTGTATTGAAATTGAAATTGTTGTAAATTGTAGTGATAATATTAGAACCTTGACATCATTAAATCATAAATTGGAGTTCGTTGAATAATAATTGTAGTAATAATGTAGTTTATCTTTTGACAAATAATAATGAGAAAAGGTTAACTTTGAAGAATTTACATTTAAATGTTAAAACATAAAATGTTTTTCTTAGTAAGTAAACAAAAGACGCATTGCATCTAATTCGTGTCAATTAGTAAAATTTGTAGCATATTTCTTAGTTTTTTTTTTTTTTTTTTATCGATAAACGGCCAAGGCCTTGGATCATTTAATTAAAAGTAAATTAAGGGTACATAGCGTTACTCCATTCAAGCGGGCACTGGTAGGAAAGAACGGAGAAGAAAACCTCCAGTCTTGCCCGGGACTTATGTCCTATATTATTACATTTTCATAGGGGCATACCCCAGATCTTGTAAATTACAGAAATTCCACATGGGCATT
>MU227238.1:315844-325924 GCA_018584345.1 Thuja plicata | reverse complement strand
TATATACACACACATGTGTGTATATGTGTATATATACACACATGTATGTATGTATATATACACACATATGCACATCGTATTTAAAAATTAAGAAATAAACAATTAAAATTTCTTATGCATCTTCTCACTCATCTTCTGGGGGAACCAAACGGGTCCAGCCCATATTCTAGAATTCATTTTTAGAATAGCAGAATTCAGTTGAATTCCAAAATTGGCTATTCCAGCATACACAAATTCCATGAAACAAATGGGCCCTTAAGGAATATTGTAGAAGGAATGACGAGATTAACACATTCTAGACAAGCCTCTATATTCAATTGTAGATTGAATGACAACAAAATAATGTAAATGCTAAAAGGGTTATTACAGTCAACATTTGAGGTAACTATATTCAAATTATTTAACTCTTAAATTTACAGTTTCTTATGTGCAAATTACATTAATATCGAAACATATGTTACAAGTTGAGGATATTTTATAAGTGGCAAATGCATTCTCAAATTCATTTCATCCATTCTATCCACAATGTAATCATAAATTTTAGAACCATGACATGCTAGAAGACCAAGTGGCTCATTGCACTAGATGTGATGAAGAGGTTGTCTTTGTGTACTCACTTCATCTCAAAATTGTGTTCATCACTGAGAATAAACAAGCAATACACTACTCCATGGACAATTCCATTACTTAACGCTTGTTGTTAGGCCTAAAAGATGTTACATATGAAGACTACAACCATGAAAAATCAAGGTTCATCTTCATCATCCATGATTTTGTCACAAATGGCCAATTCTCCCTCAACCAAAATAATTCCATCACTCAAGCCACTAAATTTGAAGAACGATCTATACCTCCTACAAAAAGGTAAACATAAAACTTTACAATTCTGTTTATAATTCATATATTATCATTCACCATGTTGTATGACACAATCTAGTGTTAGGATTAGGTAATACTGAGAGGGGGGTGAATCAGTATTACAACACTTAAAATAAACTTTGAACCAATTCAACATAAACCATAAGCATACTGAAATCAAAGAAACGTAAACAAATAACACAGTACTCATAACACCATTATTTGTTGTCGAGGAAACCCTGGCCAAGGGAAAACCCCGATGGGGATGATACCCACAAGCATGCACTAAAGTATAGTGTCCCTATTAGGAGACCTATCCCTATTAGGAGCTGAATATTACATAGTACAATTCCTTGTTAGAGGAATAACAACCCTGTTACAACACCTTGTTAGGGGCCAACTGAGCATACAACTCTTACAATATACTTTTGTTACAAAGTGTTCTCAGTAATGAACAAAACAAGCATCAGCTATGCTTAGATAGTTCTTGTTATAGAACTTCAATGATCTATGTCATCCTCTGCTCTACCATTCACATCTCCTAAAACCATATCATATCCATCACACACATGGCTCTACAAAATATCTTCATATATATATATATATATATATATATATATATATATTTGCTAAGTCGGCTCTTTAGCTAAATATTACATAGTCGGCTCTCAATACAAAATACATTTGATAAAGAAAATATCAAATACATAGTTGGCACTCTTACATAATCAAAATATAGATTATCAACAAACATAATCTATCTTAGCTTGCCAGGAGTCCACGTCATACTCCCCAAATCATCGCTTCAGTTCAACAACTCTGTATCATTGTTCTGCTATTGTCGTATGTCTTTATTTCATTGTAACTCTCTGTAAAATTTACCAAAATGAAATAGATCTTAGGTGAAGGTCATACATACTCCATAGTATCTCCCTCTAACCTTGCATGTCATAACTCATTGGTCTCGATCTTCGATACCCAAAACACCTTTGTATTTTTGCTCTATACTTAGTTGATTTCATAATAAAGTCACCAAAACTTAACTCCAGATCAATCGATCAATATGCTAGATGTTTTGCCATAAATGACAACCAAAAAGTGAATCATGACACAAAAATTTGATCACTTTCTAACAATATGTCCCTTTGGCATTGATGGCAACACTTAACAAAAAATGACTAAGTGTTCCAACAAAACAAAAACTGTATCTTCTTCTTCCTCCTCTATTTTGCTTTTCTCTTCTCCCTTATACATTATCTTCTCCTCTTTTCTTCTATTAATTTTTTCTCTTCTCTCTTCTCCCCCTTTGAAAACAATTACAAAGGTGCATAAAAAGTAATAAGATTAGTGCTTACTCACCAATTTCAGAACATTTTGAAAGGAATCTTCCAAGATCTTCACTTTTGTACTCCATGACTTAATCAATAGATGACTAACATAAATTAGTCCATTTAATGCAAATGATGTTGTCTTTTCTTCTTTCAACTCTATTGGCATAGAGTTAGCCGATGATTCAGTAGTCTTCTCTATGACAGATAAGTGAGCTTCAATAATTGATAGTTTGGGAGTGATTAAACTCTTCAGCAAACCAAACCTTATTATGACTCTCCCTTTATCAATATCCAATACATTTAGTTTAGCCAAAATTCTTGTTGCTTCTTTTTCCAACTCCATTACATATTGTGAAGAGGTCTCACAATTGTCCATCATATTGTTCAAGGTTGCCCTATCCTTGGCAATAATGTCTTCAATGTTTTGAACATTCCTAATAGGATTTATGTAATAACTAATACAACTCTTAGCATTTTCTATAATAGTTCTCAGAATGCCCAAGTCCCATGAGATAGACTGGAAAATTTCAAACAATTTATTCTCTACCTTTTCTTCTACAATCATTACCAAGTTCTCATAATTACCATCAAACTCATCATGTGCCATCTTCAAATTTTCTATATCATCTCTGCTCTGGAAAACAATAGGTACTGGAAGCAATTTGTTCACAGTATCGATTGCTCTAGTCATTACCTTATTCTTCTTGTCAATCTTCTTCTCCGATCTCTCCTTTTCTTTAGTAAGTGCAGTGAAAGCTAAGCGCACCAGCTCATCCTCATCCATACGATCAACATCAACATCTGTAGGTTTTTCTTTTCTTGCCAACTATAAGATAGAAGATGTGTTTACCTCATTTTTCACTTCATCTTTTTCTTCTTCTTATTTTTGCTCCATTTATTTTTGTAATTCCTCTCTTTGTTCTTCCTCTTTGTATTCTTCATTCTTTTGTTATTCATTCTCTTCCATAGCACTGTCAATGTTTCCTTTAAAAGGGTCCTTCTCATCATGAGAAGTGTCAAGTGTCACAGGCACACCAGAAAAATAGAAATCTAGTTGCATAACATCTTCGCTTTTCTCAACACTTGCCTCAACTATCTTGGAACTCTCTCCAATTCCTAAGGATGTAGGCATTGTAGTTTTAGTTGATGCAGTCTTCTCAGGAATCGATGACATAAGTATCTGATCCAATGCTCTCTCAGTCTCTTCAGTAACATCTTCATACTTCCTTGCCATAATTTTTACTAACCTTGCCTTTGTCCTCAATAAAGGTTTCAGTTCATCAAGGAGTTTGTCTCTCTTGCATAGAAACTACAGGTAACATTTTATCAATTACTTGACTCCTGGTAGTCTCATCTTCAATGTGTGCTAGATGTTTCCTTATCTTTAATCTCCCATACAACTCTTCAGGTACACTTCCTTCAATCTCCAATAGATTCTTCTCAAAAACAAGTAAATGATTTACTACAATGTCTTCAATCTTAAGTTTGTCAATTTCTTCATACCTGTCATAATATTTGTCTATTGTAACTAGCTTTCCCTACTCAATTTCTCTCTTCTCAATCATTTTCAAGTCAAGTTTCCATACAAGTTTATCACTTACTGATATTTTCTCTTCTCTCATAGTCCTCAGTTCTTTAGGTGGTGAATTTTGTCTGGATGATCTAGTGCTCACTCTAGGAACCAGTTCTACTACCTGCGAGGTATGTTGTGATGAAGAAGGGGTGTCTACATCAATGACTATAGTAGGTGTAGTAGTTGTCATCACAACTTCAGGATATGGAAGGGCTGAAGTACTAGCACTTGCCAATCCAGAAGATCATTCTGCTAGTTTCCTCTTTACTTCCCTCAACTCTTCCTTAGTCAATCCTGCCTTAACTTCGCATTCATCAATAATGTTTTCAACTCTTATTTTCCTCAAGCCTTTGGTCTGTTCTTCTCTCACTTTAGCTGATTTTTTTTCATAGGTACCCCATCTCTTCTCAGATGTGTCTATCTCAAATGCTAGAACATGTTCAATTTTCATGGTCAGTACTTCTGAACTTACTTCATATCCCATAGGATAACACCATTTCTTTCTTGGAACAACTACCTCAAAGCATACACAATAATTTTCAACAATGAAATAGATTGTATCTTTATATTTATCAACTAAATCTTCAGGAATCCTGTATCTTTCTTTCATTTGCCTCTGAAGACTTTTGATCATAGCAAATAGCTCTCCATCAACCCATGTACTATTTTGTCTCCGATAACTCTGTGAAATCTGAATACCAGTAGGTATCCCTTATCTCCAACCACTAGGGTGCATTCCTATAAATCTATGCTCAATGTGCATGTACATATGCATTAGCAGTGAACCAAATCTGAAGGTTTTGGATTTTTCTTTCTTTATCAGCTTTACATTTTCCAAAAATTGTTGTGCCAACACTTCGCATAGATCATACTTTGTGTTTTCTTTCACCATTCTGTAGGCCATCATAATAACTCCAGCAGATACAAAATTAGGTCTACTACTATAGTAGAATTTGTAACCAAGTATCATAGTAATCAATCTCACATCCAGCTAAAAGATGTCATTCACTGTCATGGTGCACCTATCCCATTTCGAATGCGTTAGGGTATCAACTTGCTTCTTAACATGTTTCTCTGCAACAAGAATGATTCCAGTATTGTCCAATCCAGTAATATCATGTATCAAGTCACTACATATCTTCACAAGTTGTTTGCCTATCCAAATAAACTGATCATGAACTCTACTCAACAATATCTTAATCCATTCTTCTTCGCTGAATTTGTATAAATCCAGAATTTTCATAATTCTTAACTCATTAACATGTTTGAATTAATCTCTCATAATGCCATTATTAGTCATGTACTCCATTTGAATAGAAATGTCATCAATACCCATTATGTCATATTTGCAATGAATGTATGCCCTAATGTCTTCTACATGCAATACATCATGAGGTGTCTGAGAAAATGCTCCTTCAAGGTCTTCTTCATAGGATTTGAAAAGATTTTTCTTGAATTTATACCTAGGTCTATCCACAACATCAAATATCATAGGTGCATCCATAGTTTCTGTATAAGTAGATGATGTAAATATCTTTCACATGCTGAAATCCGAGTATTTGCTTCAATCAATCACGCAAGGTAATTTCTAGATAGTTTGAATATCTTTCTCTCTTATCTCCTTAGGTCACTCTTCATCAAATGGTAAGGAAATAGATAATCATTAGGTGCTTTATACAATGTTAAGTCATTAAAAGCTTGCATTACCCAATGTTTTCCAGTCGGCTATAAATCTTGCAATCAATATTATGCATTGTCTGATGTTGCACTCTTAAATATATGTTCCATGATGTCGGCCATGATCACCACTAAGCTTGCTAGGGCTCAATCCACACAATAAGGGGAGGGATATATTCTAATATCTTTATCCAATGCTCCCCCTAAGGCCATGATCGGCCAATTAGGTTGATTCAACTTTGTTAACATCAACCAAAGATCCAGTAGCATCTATTATCTCTCCTTGAACTAGTATATCACTTGTCTCCTTAATTTTACATATCTTCCTACTGTTGTTATCTTCTACTTTCTTGAAACAATTTTCAAAGTCATTCTTTAAATCTGCAACTCTCTTACCAATATCATTTCCATTCTTCTCTGGATTCATACGATGCGGTACTCTTCTATGGTTTACTCCATTATACCTGCAAAACTTTGCTATATGACATGGATTGTTTCATTTGTAACATAGGAGGTCTTCTGTCCTGATTTACTTGTAGCTTACAAAACTTTTCAATGTGTCCAATGTTATTACATCTGTAACATGTAGGTTTCATAGTATGTTCTCCTTTATTGTCTTGTCTATATCCAGATTGATTGAGTTTCCTGCATTTTGCCTTCTTGTGCCCATATGTATTACAGTTAAAACAATAACCAGAAAAATTCTTAAAGGGGACATTACCTCTACAATCTCTTTTAATGTGTCCAAGTTTGTTATAACCAAAGCATCTAGCTCTAAAAGGTCTGATCTTCTCTTTAGTTTCTTCAAGAGTAGGTTTTTCTGCATCAATATTCCCATCTCATTTCTCTTCTTAATTCTTTGAGCATTCAGCTTCATTGAAGCCAATACCAGTCATATCACCTTTAGGTTTATGTCTGTCTCTTTGTTCATCGATCAAATCACTGCTAGAGTGAAGTTTCTCAATATGTCTCTTTGCTTCAACAAGTTCACATTTTATGATCTGATTGTATTTCTCCAATTCTAGATACTTGTTTTTATAGTGGTCAGCCTCATTATTCATTTGTTCCATCAAAACATTTGCATTATTCAAAGCTTCTTCAATATTGTCTTTAGCATCTTTCTCTTGTTGAATTTATTTAGCCATTCCTTTATTCTCAAGCTTCACAGTGTCATTCTCTTTTTCAAGTTGCTTTATCTGATCTAAATTTTCATTGTCTGAGTCTTCTTTTATCTAAACCATAAGATCTTGTCTCTGACTTCTTGAAAGTTCAAGTTTTTCTTTCAAGTTTTTCTTTCAATTTCTTTATGAATCCATATGTTCTCCTTAGATTGAATCTCAGGTCTTCATTCTCAGCTTTAACTTTATCAAGGTCTTCAAGTGCAGCTTCAAAATTCTCTTGTAAATTATCTGAATCCATTCTTATCTCCCTTAAGCTATTAATCTTTCTCTCCAAGGGCCAAAAGCTCTGATACCAATTGTTAGGATTAGGTAATACTGAGAGGGGGGTGATCAGTATTACAACACTTAAATAAACTTTGAACTAATTCAACATAAACCATAAGCATATTGAAATCAAAGAAACATAAACAAATAACACAGTACTCATAACTGTAACACCCCAAAATTGGTATCTTGCAACCCTAACCAATTTTGTTGCATTTGTCATTCTTCTGGATCATCAAAGTCCTATTGTACTAGGCAATTCTAAGTTTTAACTGACTCTACTCGACCTGAGTGTCAAATGCAGAAAATCCTAAATCTACATTAATCATACATCATATTTAATTCCTAAATATCTATTGGCTAAACAAACCTTATGATTGAATTAATTTAATTAATAAAGTCCTAGCACTTTAATTAAATTAAATTCACCCTCTTTAGCTAAGACACATGAAAAAGGAATTAAATAATATTTAATTATTAAATAAATATCCTCATTTCAATAATTGAATTTAATTATTCAGATAATTGAGAAAAAGCAATTATGAGGTCATATTTATTTAATTAATTGAATATTCTCTCAAAAATCTTATCTCTATTCAGAAATAGAATCTTTGAATTAATTGTGCTTTAAAGAGAAAGAAAACAATTAAATCAAATAAAACAGAATTAAATCATAGAAAGAAAACAGTCAAAGCAAAGAGAAAACAATTTATTGTATTCTTTTGAATAAATCTTTCTATTCTGAACTGGCTTTTCTATCTGTTTTATTTCAAAGAGGAAATTTTCTATTCTGATCATCTCTGAGTCTATAAAAGAACTCTCATTCTTCATTCAAACCCCCCTGATTACTTTCTGAATTTCTAATCATATGCATCGTTAGAATACTGAATTATTGTCACATTTCTTAATATCTCATATAGAATAATTTCATATTACAATAAGATAGTTTCAATTTCTAGAATAGTTGCATTGAAAATCATGTCTTAGATTATCTTACATCTCTCATTTCTTAGAATAATCTTCCATTGTATTGCATTCATCGAGATAAATCCTTCCTTCCTAGATTGGTCTATGGTTGTGAGACTCTCATTCTGAGAGCAATTTCAAAAACCTCATTTGTATAGAAGGCAACAGGTTGAATCATGCAAGTAGACAGGATGAATAATCTCATATTCAGTCTTGTGTGTACCTGGTGAAGAAGGACTATGTTGAAGTGTATGGTGAGTTAACAAGGCCAAATTTACCACATACATTTTTGGCACCCACCGTGGGGCAGGTACATTCTATTCTGGCCTCATTTCATTTTGTCTTTTTCACCTTTTTTGCATACTGTTCGTACTTTTGTACAAGTTCTGTTCTAATTTCACATGAACTTTTTGTATGTCTCGCGTGAACTATCTAGTTCTTTGCGTGGCATACAGCACTTCTTCGCGCGATCTAGCATACCTTATCGCACGAAATTACAGTCTAGATCTTTCAGTTTGATATTTCATTGCCTCGGTTTTCTAACCACCTGCTATTTTCTAACATCTGTGCTTCTCTGATTTTATCTTTTGAAACAGCATAACAGTGGTTTGCAGGACGTTGAGACAAAGAAAAGCCATCATAAACTTCTGACATGTTTATTGCAGGACGCTGATATGAAGAAAGGAATTACAAAATACTAATGGGTTTATTGCGGGACGTTTGTCAAAGACCTTGCATGTTTTCACAAATTCTTATATCTGTTTTTGGTAGTTAAAACACGCTTCGGTTGGTGCTTAAAATGAATCATTGTCTTGCATGATTGAAATGTTTTTTAGATTGTAATCCTAAGAACTACATGAACGTATCCTCTCCCCTCACCTTTATGGATCTTGGGTGTAAGATAAATTCATGTGATTCTTCTAGAGTGGCTACCTCCTGAGAGCTTTAGCAGAGCCGGTGAGAGTGAATGCCCAACTGGTAACAAGCTAAAGCCAAGCCCTTCCAAACCAGTATACAAAAAATGCTATTGTGATTAATGTCACAATAGATAGGTGTGGATTTGTTGTGGCAACCAAAATCTCCTCCAATACTCTAGTGGTGCGTTAAAGTCCCGACATCGTTAAGGTGAAAGCCTTGCTTTGAATGGATTGGGAGAGCCCCCTTTATTGGGAAAATGACTTGATCACAACCACCTGAACAGATGTCCTTACTACAAATTGTTGTTCTAGTTTCCAAACACCCTCTATCTGTTGGCGCGAAAGGTCAAAGACCGACTAAGATGCCCCACATTCTTATGGCTTTTAGTAGAGATAACAGCCCTTTGGGAAGCAATTCCTTTGGGGTCCGAAGCTTGGTATGCCTGAGAAGTGAGTGCATATGTAAGGAGCCCATGCTTCCAAGCTTCTAATTTATCGCTAAGAGTAAGCGTAGCTGAACTTTGGTTCAAGTGGGGATTCAACAGATATTGTCCTGGCTATCCTAGGATTGTGATGTTCTTGTTCTGGTATTACAAACATTCTTTTTAATGTGTTTTGCGTGGGTGTATCATTTGAACAATCGAAACTATCGTCAAAACACACAAACTGTCAATCTTAAACATGTCCAAAACAATCTATAACTTGAACTATCTGTCAGAAAATAGCATGATTTCACCTTGGAAAATGCAAACTAGTCTTAACAATCTGATTCTGTAAATGTCCTTTTTTCAACATTTGCATAGTTTCGCGTGAAATTTCTTAATCTTCGCATTAGTCGGTGAGAATCTTCGCGTGATATGTATTACACTTTCACACAACATTTGGCAATAGTGCCATTATTCTTTCATTCTTTATTTTGTCAACTAGTGTCATTCTTCATGCAAAGAGAGCATTTCTTCACACGGTTCAGTGAGAAACTTCGCGTGACAGAGCATTTCGTCGTGCGAAACTAGAGTCTTTTATCCAAAATAGCGAGCTAAAATCTACCAGTCAGTTATACTTCTATCAAATCTGGTCTCTGATATGGGTCTATTTTTCTACCATCTATCTTCACACAGTCTGAAACTTGGTTTCTTGGGTTGAGAACTACGTGATTCTTACTTAAACTAGTCTTGTCTCATGTCTCTTTTGATCTCTTTCATCTGTGTCATCATGCCTTGTGTCGCAATAGTCATCTCTTGGTTTTTCTAGCCTCATCTTAGATGATTTGCACCAAGGATACTTCACCTTTTGGCACGTTCTGTGCAATTACT
>MU227238.1:274461-304741 GCA_018584345.1 Thuja plicata | reverse complement strand
CGAATTAATTTAATTAATAAAGTCCTAGCACTTTAATTAAATTAAATTCACCCTCTTTAGCTAAGACACATGAAAAAGGAATTAAATAATATTTAATTATTAAATAAATATCCTCATTTCAATAATTTAATTTAATTATTCAGATAATTGAGAAAAAGCAATTATGAGGTCATATTTAATTAATTAATTGAATTTTCTCTCAAAAATCTTATCTCTGCTCAGAAATAGAATCTTTGAATTAATTATGCTTTAAAGAGAAAGAAAACAATTTAATCAAATAAAATAAAATTAAATCAGAGAAAGAAAATAGTTAAAGCAGAGAGAAAACAATTTATTGTATTCTTTTGAATAAAGCTTTCTATTCTGAACTGGCTTTTCTATCTGTTTTATTTCAAAGAGGAAAGTTTCTATTCTGATCATCTCTGAGTCTATAAAAGAACTCTCATTCTTCATTCAAAACCCCCCGATTACTTCCTGAATTTCTGATCATATGCATCATTAGAATACTGAATTATTGCCACATTTCTTAATATCTCATATAGAATAATTTCATATTCCAATAAGATAGTTTCAATTTCTAGAATAGTTGCATTGAAAATCATGTCTTAGATTATCTTACATCTCTCATTTCTTAGAATAATCTTCCATTGTATTGCATTCATTGAGATAAATCCTTTGTTCCTAGATTGGTCTATGGTTGTGAGACTTTCGTTCTGAGAGCAATTTTGAAAACCCCATCTGGATAGAAGGCAACAGGTCGAATCATGCAGGCAAACAGGGTGAATAATCTCATATTCAGTCTTGTGTGTACCTAGTGAAGAAGGACTATGTTGAAGTGTATGGTGAGTTAACAAGGCCAAATTTACCACATACAATAACACCATTATTTTTTGTCGAGGAAACCTTGGCCTAGGGAAAACCCCGGTGGGGATGTTACCCACAAGCATGCACTAAAGTATAGTGTCCCTATTAGGAGACATAGCCCTCTTAGGAGATGAATATTACATAGTACAATTCCTTGTTAGAGGAATAACAACCCTGTTACGGACCAACTGAACATACAACTCTTATAATATACTTCTGTTACAAAGTGTTCTCAGTAATGAACAAAACAAGCATTAGTTATGCTTAGATAGTTCATGTTATAACTGTTCAATTATCTCTATCATCCTCTTCTCTACCATTCGCATCTCTTAAAACCATATCATATCCATCACACACTTCTCTCTACAAAATATCTTCATATATATATATATATATATATATATATCTTTGCTAAGTTAGCTCTTTAGCTAAATATTACATAGTCGGCTCTCAATACAAAATACATTTGATAAAGAAAATATCAAATACATAGTCGACGCTCTTACATAATCAAAACATAGATTATCAAAAAACATAATCTATTTTAGCTTTCCAGGTGTCCACGTCATACTCCCCAAATCATCGCTTTAGTTCAACAGCTCTATATCACTGTTCTGCTACTGTCGCCTGTCTTTATTTCACTATAACTCTCTGTAAACTTTACCAAAATGAAATCTATCTTAGTTGAAGGTCATACATACTCCATAGTATCTCCCTCTAAGCTCACACATCATAACTCATTGAGATCGATCTTTGATACCAAAAATACCTCTGTATTTTTGCTCTATACTTAGTTGATTTCAGAATAGAGTCACCAAAGCTTAACTCTAGATCAATCGATCAATATGCCAGATGTGTTTCCATAAATGACAACCAAAAAGTGAATCATGACACACAAAATTGATCACTTTCCAACATCTAGTTCATTAATAATCATCATGATACAACACTTTTTTATGAATTATCAAGTAAACACCATACAAAAGTAATCAAATGAGAAATTACATCAAAGGATCAACATGAGAGATCCCTCCCTATTTAGTGTTGTTTACATGAACTCTGTATAGTTATGAAATGTAAAAGTTGTCAAGCAAACCAAAATATATAATTTTGTACACACACATACACCAATATGTATAGGCTTATACTCTACCTCATCTACACACAAAAAACACAATCGATATGTCTAATCATAACATACTTGCCTCCTTGATCCATATAATCCACCTAAGGGGGCCATACATCTAGTGAATCTCAGCTCCCTCATGAATGTGCTCCAAATAAGGATGGAAGAACTAATGTGCAACAAGTAAGGCTAGAACTTGTGGCTTCTCCTCCCTTCCTCTCTATTATTTGTTTTCTATCACAAAATTGTGCAAATATTATTCACACAAATATTTCTCTAAGCTCTATCTAACCCAAGTGAAACCGTGGGGGATTTCCCATGTATAGATCCAAATAGCTCCATCCTGGAGGAACCTCTAAAATTTCCTCCTTGGTAGCCTTATAACCACTATGACCTGCATATCAATAGAGTAAACTATGAGCCTCAACAGAGACCCTGTAAGTGCCCTACTTCTTCCATTAAATACATTACCATTTATATGCTTCCATATAATCCACAATATTTCTAGAGATAGAACAAACCAAAATGTGTTGCAATATTTTTTGAGTCTATGGATATGACTAGTAAGTATATCACAAATAATAACAATAAGACCAATATGAAGACCAAATATCCCCGAAACCTCCTTGGTAAAGTCACACTCAAAGAAAACATTACTAACATATTGAGGAACTCTATAGGTGGAGCATAGGATGAGGTCCCATTTGCTTGTTGCAGATTAAGTCTATACAATAGAAGACACCATAAGAATAACATTTTCTTGGGCTCACAAGGTCTTTGTTGGATGTTAACAAAGATATTCTTCTAGGCTTGTGTGTCCAGTGTAAGGTTTCAACATTTGATACAATGGGAGGCAATGCCATCTGTGTTAGAAAGACACGTGTAGAGGCTTTTGGATGAAATAGCATGAAGAAGGGATCCATCTTTGCATCTAAACTGTAAGAATCCCTTTGAGTCATATTCAATGTCTTTGGGGAGGGAGAGAATAAATCAGGCCTCTCCAAGCATATTATAAGTCCTCCAGTGAGTAGAGGCAATTAAAATTCACCCTACCTAATGGACTTGGATGAGGGGAAACATTCAGATTGTACATCATTAACCTCTACAGAGGCCTGTGAATCTGAAATGATGGTTTGAATCATTTTATAAATTGACTACAAGAATCTAAGACATTCCAACATTAGGAAAAAAAATTCCACTCAATTTTGTCATATGCTTTCTCAAAATCTAAAAAAAAAAATTGCTACTTCTTGCTAGATTCTTTGGCCCAAAACAATGCCTCCCCACACATTAGAAGGTTCTCTAGTATGTATCTACTCTTGACCAATCTGTTTTGAGTATGGCTCACCACCTTGGGTAGAACTCTCTCTAGTCTTCTGGCTAGGATCTTAGCTAAGATCTTATAAGAAACATTCAGAAGAGTTATGGGTTTTCATTTTTTAATAAGGGTCATGTCACCTTCTTTAGGAAACAAATTTATAAGGCCCTTATTAATATCACTTCCTAGGGATCCTTTGTCAAGTACTTCCTTGTATAGTTTCAAGAGGTCCTCAACAATCCAAGAGTTATTTACTTTGTAAAACTCTACATGTAGGCCATCCTTGCCCAGAACCTTGTCATTGCTCAGAGCAGAGATGGCCTTCTAAACTTCCTCAAGTGAAATGTCCTTGCTTAATTTGTTAGCATCTTCTCCACCCACCTTCTTACGAATAATCCTTCTTGTGTCAATTATGGCTTCTTCTATAACCGACCCATCATCCTCTAAAGTAAATAGATTAGAATAGTACAATGTGAAGGCCCTTAAAATATCATCTTGTTCTGTAAGGTTGACCCCTTCTTCCCATATTTCATCTATTCTATCTTTAAAATCTCTAATTTTATGGAGTTGGAATAAAAATCTAGACCCTTTGTCATCATGCTCCAGCTGATTCATCCTTGTTCTGACTTTATCACCCTATATTCTATTATTTTGAAGCCTCCTAAGTGCATCTTTGGCTTGGAATAGGTCAACAGTAGCATCAAGAAAAGAAGGGTCCTTCTCCAATATAGATTCAACTTCCACCAGTTTATTGTGTAGGCCGACCTCCAAAGTTCTATCATCTTTGGCCTTTTTCTTACCAACAGTCTGAAATAACTTGCTCCAGCTTGAAACCATTTGATTTCACTTCTCCACCTCACTGTTAGCACTAGCAGTTCTACAATTAAACTACCTAATGATATATAAATACTAGAGGGTATCACCATCCTCCAACATCTTGGTGTTAAGGACAAAGGCATATCTTGGCTTCTGAGGAACATGGAGGTGTTGTTCAAACAAATGTTAACATAAATGGGGTGGTGATATGAGCGAGTGTAGGGGGTAACTCTTATGTTGCAACCTTTTCTATCCTTATAGAACTTGAAAACTTCTTTATTAGCATAGAATTAGTCCAGTCTGCTATAAATTCTTTTGTCCCCGTGCTGAAAATTGCATGAGGTGAACCAAATATCCTTGAATTCCTCCTTCAAGCCTGTGATGACCCCTTCCTTGAAAGAAAGTTTGATAATGATAAAATAAAAATATAAGATTAATAAATAAATCAATGAATAATAAATTATAATAATAAAATCTACACAATTATAGTTATAATTAATTTGATAAAATTAATTATTAATTATATATTATTAAATAATAATAAATAAATGAATTGCAATATAAATATTAGACCTTATTTATACATTATCTATATTAATATATATAATCATACATTTGAAAATGTATTAATTAAATATCAATATAATTAAATAGTAAATATATTATAAAATATATTAATAAAAATATAAATTATAATATATCTTATAATATTAATAAAGTAATAATAATAACAAATAACCATAGACAAACATGACAAAAAGACGTGACCATAAGGTCATTGCCTTCTCCAACTGCGCAGGTATATAGGGTGAGAAAGAAGATTGATTGAAAGGAAAAAGAACCAATCAACATCCAATGAGTGCATATACTCTAATCCAGCCAGCCATTGGAAGGGAAAACATTACATTTTTGGAGAAAACATATACTCTAATCCAGCTAGTTTCTCATCTACACAATTGGACAAGGATCACACACAACATTTTTGGAGAAGCTTGGTCCATATAAGAAGGATAAATAATCGTTGTTTGTATTGGAGCGTACTGGGTATGGGATCAATATATTAGATTTTTAATTTAATAAAGTCAGACTATATTTAGTACCCAATATCTATCTGGAGTGGGTGTTATTTGGTTAGATTCATTGAGACATCTGGTGGAGGAGTGGTGTGAGTGTGAAGATCTGTATACTTACATGAAGTATATATAATTGAAGATCAATAAATGATATAATTTGTGAGAGGAAAAATCATCTAATATTCTGAACAACGAAGAATGTTGTATGAAGTATATATTAGACATAGACCAAAGTATTATATAAGAATATTATCATAGAAATATCATCAAGACGGATTTGTTGGAGAAAGACATATCCATTCAAATACATTAATAAGAAGGGAGTTGACATTGTGAATAATCATATTATTATTATCTTATAATATTTAACCTATTGCAATTGAGTTACACGAAATCAATCCCCAAGTCCATAGGAGTAGCCAAGGGACATTACAATTGGTATCAAAGCATAATCTTGTCATCCTATGAGGAAAGTGATAATCCTTAAAGGCTCATAAGTTGTCATTAGTATACAAGGAAACATTTTTTGGACCGTCGATTACATGATCACCGAGTGACAGCATTCAGTCAAGCACAGAGGTCACCGAAACAGTCAAGCGTAGAGGTCACCAAAACAATCAAGCACAATGATCACTGATATCAGTGAACGCCAATAGCACTATCACCGATAAACAATTCAAAGAGTAAACCGAGAGAAAAGTTCACTAAGTAACCTGAGAACACAGTCTACAGAGTAACCCGAGCACCAATCTACCGAGAGACTATTTTATTCCTGAGAAAAGTGTATCTGAGATACACGTCAGCTTAAGCACTTTAGTCTTAAGAA
This sequence comes from Thuja plicata, assembly GCA_018584345.1. Classification (NCBI taxonomy): domain Eukaryota; kingdom Viridiplantae; phylum Streptophyta; class Pinopsida; order Cupressales; family Cupressaceae; genus Thuja; species Thuja plicata. Next base: position 298,718 of record MU227238.1, on the reverse strand, counting down.
TAGCTTTGTGTTTAGCTATAAAACTGTTTCTTGAGGATCAAGTAAAGCATAAGTAATTGTTTTAATCAGTCTAACTGATTCTAAACATGCAAACTAGGAGATCAAGGTCAAGTTGTAAACCTTTGATCATAGAGTTTTTCTTGTAAAGCGTGAAACCTAATTAAGTCAAAACCTTTGTATATATAGATGTATAATCATTCAAGAACATGATGATTATAGCTGCAGAAGACATCTATGGATCAGATAGAGAGTTTCATGCAGAAGGACACAAAAGGAAGAATCCAGTTATGAATAACTAGATTCAAGGCTACCAAGCATAACAGAGGTATTATCAATCACAATAGGTGATACATATATCTTGTGAACTTAATGGATTTGTATTCAGAAATTCAAGATTGCAAGTTATCAGGTCATAAATATTTTTTTCTACTCTCTAACAATTGTAGCAAATAGAAGAAATCCTTTAAGAAGGTGGACTTAACAGTCTTATTGTAAATCTCTTAATCGAGTGCACACATACAATGTGTTGCTAAAATCTCTTAACCGAGTAGACTTAACAAGTCTAACATGTTACTCCTAACAGGGTAAGATCATCAAAAGTGATCACACTTGTAGCCTTAACTGACACCTTCCATTCTACACATAGTGAAGCTTTGTGGGTTTCATCCCCACCATAGTTTTTACCTTCTAACAGGGGTTTTCTACATTACCAATTCTTGTGTTATGTGTAACTAAGTTTCATGAATGTTTCTATGATTGTTTACATGCACTTACATTTATGTTATGATATTACATGCATAAGGAAGAAAATCAATATGGTCAGTAATGCAAGAAAATATTACTCAGGTTATTTGATAAAAAGTTTTAAGAGTACTAATTCACCCCTCCCCTATCAGTACGTACCATTCCATTATTCCAATAATTGGTATCGGAGCTAGATCTCTTATTTGGAAAAGTTTAAATCACTTGAGAGAAAAGATCATACAATGGAAAGGTATAAGGTTGATAAGAATATTTAGAATCAGAAGTTGGAAATACAGATTTTCTTTGAGCAATACAAAGAAGCGAGAAACAAGATGAAAGAATTATTGGCTGAGAGAAAAGTCATGACATCTCACTACAGTGAAACTGACTATCGTGAAGAAGAGATACCTAATTTGTTTGAGTCATCAGGATCTGCATCTAGCAATAAATCTGACACATCTGAAGGAAGCATTACAAGTCTAAATGAAATCAATCAACATCTGACTGAACAAGTGAAGGTACTGCAAATCACTCAAGAGACACATATGGTAAGAATGATTGATGTTATGAATAATGCTAGACAAGTTGAACAAGAAATAACATTAGCAATTTATGACAGGAGGAAGATCACTGAGAAGCTGCAAGAGAAAGAATCTAAGATACAGAGACTTGTTAAACATCACATTGATAGTTCTTATGAGTCATGAGGCCAACCGAGTGAACATAGAACTCAATGGGAAATTGGAAGCTATTGGTGAACTAAGAAAAGAAAATGAGAAACTAAAGCATGAAGCAAAGATTCAACAACAACATAATGATATGATCAGGAAAGCTGAAGACAGTATAAAAAGAATGGATGATTTTTTGAATGGACAAAGAAGACTCAACAACAATACTATACCGAGCATGGGGAATCATCAAACCAATCTAATCAAAGAGATGTCTACAAAAATCCAAGAGAAAAGAATCATCCATGCAATCACTGTGGAAAACTAGGCCACACATCAAATGTTTGCAAGAGAAAAGCAAAAGGTATTCCTAAATCTACTTCTACATTCATAGGTAATTGTTATAACTGTAACAAGCATGGACACAAAGCACATGAATGCAAATCTAAGGTGAACAAACCAAAGAAGGAATCCTACATGGAAAAATATTGTCCTACTTGCAAAATGCATAGCCACACATCTCATGAATGCAGAAAAAAGAAAAAGCAAGTTTGGAAACCTAAAGAACAAGAAAATGCTTATAAATCGAGAAGAGTTAGTAACTCATATGTTTGGGATTACAACACATGGGTAAATTGCACAACGTGCGGTAGATATGGACACATAGCTACAAACTACATAAGGAAATGGATACGAAGATCGAGGAACTGGACTAACTCTGGAATGGCATGCTTACACTGTCATAAGGTCGGTCACCTAAGCAAGGACTGCAGAGACCAAGCGATAGAGTCAAGCACTTTTGCAAATGGAAACACTATTGAAGATATCAGGAGAATGAGAAATCAAATGTGGAGGAAAGCTTCAATCAAAGATGATGCTGGACCAAGAAATATAGTAGGTGACACCTCATCCAATGGATTAGGTGATTTCACCACCCCCACCTAAGCAAAACAAGTAAGTATGGAACTGCACTCTACAAAGTTATATTTTACATCAGTTCCAATGTTCATTGATAATATGCCAAATTATCATGAATGGAGATGCACTATGGTATTACTTGTTATGATTTTGTGAATCCAATCTCGTCGGTCAATACATACCGAGCATCGTCAGTATACATATGAAAAAAAACCAAGTTGTCAATATAAACTGAGCATCGTCGGTAAACATGTGAAAGACAAACAAGTCTTCGCTACATACCGAGCATCATCGATAAACATGTGAAAAGTACAACTAAGTTGTCACTTACCCTGAGCGTTGTATACTCACCGAGGATGAAGACTTTGGTATGATACCCGAGCATCTTTTTTTTGTCAACCGAGTGGTAGCTGAAGCATTCAATGCACCACTTAGGTTATTTTCTATAAATAGGGCAACAAAGAGCTCATTCAATCACCAAGAGAAAAAGAGAAAACAACAGAGTGAAGACAAGTGACTAAGGGCGATAAGATTTTAGAATGATTCACAACAGATTCAAAGGCTACTCCGACAGATTTCAAACCATCCATAGTGAAGATCAAGTGAGTATCTAGACTCACCGAGCATGTGGTTCATTTGCAAAGAAGACCTAAATATTTCATGAACAATGGCAACTACCTCGCGAGTCTCAAAGATCAAGAACACAAAGGACAAGAAGATCAACCTCATTAAGAACACAATCTGTGAGGAGCCTAACTATAATTTTTTCCCTAAGGTTGCCTCACAACCTGATGACAAGGGAGAATTCTCAAGCATCCCTCCTAGGTTTTTTATAGTTGAAGATATCTGCGCATACATCCACTTCAAGGTTGCAGAGATTGGAGATCTTGAGATTGAAGAAGCTTACCAGAAGTTATGCAGAGATGGAAACCTGAAAGATGAACACAAGTACATTGAGGTGAAAGGGTTAACCAATGCCCTACTATTCCTGAGAGAGTTCAAGACTGAATGGATACACATTGTACTTAGCTGGGTACATTTTAGAAAAATGTGGTTGGATGAGCCAAAACCGATCACAAAGGATGTGATTCGCGCTATAACTAGTTATCCAATAATCGACAAGGCTAAAGCCCTAAAGTATCCTTCATGCCCCAAAATTGAAAAACTAAGCCGGAATAGGACAGAAGAGGGTTGAAACTCCATACAATCATTGACCCCAAGATGAAATTCAGTTCATGTGTGATTGGGTACAAAATATTCCAAGCTAGCAAAATGAACAACATAGCATGTGGAGCAGTTGACACTGCTTATAAGATTGTGAAGAAGGGACTTCAACTGGACTTATCCAAGCTTCTACTGAAGCAACTAGAGGAGAATATGAGAACAATTAGATCAGCTAGATATAATACTTTTAAGTTCGGTTCACTCCTTATGTGCACATTCTTCTATAATCAGAATTTCTTCCCTTGTTGGTAATGTCACTTGGGACACAACCTGACCAATAACTGCACAGATTAATGAATTTATTAAGTCACTAGGGGATAAATTCAAATCTATAATGGATGCATACTTCACCACTTTCAAGGATAGAATGCAGAAGAGAATGAGAATCCTTGCACAACTGGTTGAACAGTACAAAGATGACATATATTTTATAGCGGACACCGACACCACTCTAATCAAACCAGTTGTACCAAGAACAATATGGTTGCCACCATTGGACTATGAGATCAACATTGATCAGGCTACAAAGGCTATTGAAGCCTTACTAAATGAACCGGTAGACAAATCATTGAGAAGATTTGGCACATATGAGGAAGTCAAGTCTAGAATCAAGATTGGCTTAGTAATGAGAAAGATAGACCGAAAGAAGACAAAAATAATAAATACTCTTCAAAAGAAACTTTTGGTAAATGATGAAGTATTGGAACAAGATGTCACCAAGGGACAGTCACTCATCGGTGAAGGTAAAGAGTTAAGTGACTCCGAGTCTACTGAATGAGATGCACCACCAGCCAAGAAGGAAAAGGTTACAAATGTAACGGCTGCATCAAGGACAAGGAGAAAGACAACAAAAGAGGCAGACTCACCACCAGTAAAGAAAGGTATTGTGAGGACTTATCAGAAAAGAAAGCCTCAAATCGGGCAATCAACACCGAGATAAAGAAGGAGATATATTAGAGGAAAAGAAGACAAGGATGATACTGCCAGGGATGAAAGAGAACAAAGGATCGAAGCAGAAAAGGCCAAGATACCTAAGACAATTGATGAGATTGCAGAGTCACTCATCAATACATGCACTATATCACAACATAAGATTAGACATTGGGCAAATTTTTCTAAAGAGGACCAGAATAAATTAGAGGAAGCAATCATCAAAATGATGGTAAATTCAAGTATGTACCTCTACAATTTGTTATTCATATTCCATAAGAGCTAAATGATATAATATCAACCAGGTGAACTTATGCACTGCACACAGAGAAATAGCTAAGGGAAATATCCCTAGTTACATTCATGCCACCCGAGTCCACAGTTGAAGAAATTGATGAAATAATGCAGGAACATGTAAATAAATTTTCAGTTAAGACAATAGCATACAAAGTCCTGCAAGACAGGTTAGAGGAGCTTAATACAAAAAGCAATATGATTTAGACACAAATCTTTAATCCACCTAAGGAGGTACTGGCTCTAATCGAGACACCTCACATTAAAGAGAAGGAGGCCACACCGAGCCCTGAGCATATCTTCATCAATGACACTGAGGATGTCACTCCAGTTGATTTGACAACAGAGGCAAGTAAGGCCATGGATGATGTGCCTCAGATATTACAATCATTAGGGGATACACCAGACATCACCATCAAAGATATAACCAATATTGATTCCGATGATGATCCCAAGAATGATGAAGATGTAAATGTTGCCACCAAGCAAACAAAGGAAAAAGAGATAATAAATGTTGCACAAGTAATTGTACCAGGTCACATGCCTTTATTGATACAGGCTATCAATATAATAATAGAAGAAAAAGAGAAAACACCTGAACATGATGCAAATATACCTAAGGAAAAATGTGATGACCATGGGGAAAAGAAAGATACAAATGAGGAGCATAAAAATACAAGTGGATAGGAAGCACCGAGTGATACCACTACCAAAGACATTGAAGAGGCAAACAAGGCTGCATATAAAGAAAAGGTTGATGTAGAGACGTCTACTATCGACCAACAGGTTAATACCAAGCAGTATACCAAAGGCACCACACCTCCCATGCAATCACCAAAATCAAAAGAAATAGAGAAGGAACTTGCTATAGTACTACATTCACCTACTTCCAGCACCATACTGAAGAAGAAGAAGAGCAAAGCACTGGTCACACTTGATGAAATAATAGCTATACCCGACTTTGATCCAAGGACACTGGATCTCGAGTCACTGACCAAGTATGGAGAACTATGCAAGAGGAAGGCAATATAGGACAAGCTCGAGGAGCACAAAAATTCCCAAGTCCTAGATACAACAAAGGAAATCCTAATGCAGATAGTACCCAACACTCAAATTCATCAAAATTCACCAATACTTGATCAACTATCAGTTCTTACCGAGGCCATAACATCACAGAATGTAGAAGCCGATAAGGTGATTGAGGAACATGTAGAAGAGAAGTGCCAATACAAGCTCACAGAGAAGATCAGCCAAGAAGTGGCAGAAAACAAGGTAAAACTTTCTGATCTAGTAACTACAATGGAACCAAATATATCAGAAGTAGTTAACTTAGTTCAAAATTTGTGCACACTAGAGCATTTCACTACCGAGCATAGTGAAAAGATAGCTAAAATAGATGAAGATCTTAAATCTAGTGCACAAAGTCTCACAACCGAGGAAAATACATTCCAATTGCATTATGAGAAGATTGTAGAATCAAAATGGTTGATACTTGAGTTACAAAAGATTGAAAGCAAAATCACAGATGAGGTAACCGAGCTTCAAGCTCTATTACTACCAAATCTCACATTGTTGTTGAAACACATGACTTCGACAAAGACATTAATTGTCACCACACAGATGTCAGTCACCAAGAGTTTATATGACATGCACGCTAGAATCGCTTTAGAGCATATGATCCTCGAGCACCTCAAGGAGAAATAGGAGAAGCAAATGATAAATATTCAAAAATCCCATGCCCACATATTTGACAAGCTCTAAGTATTACACCTTTGTCATTATTTCAAAAAAGGGGGAAAATATATGTATACATTAACAAAGGGGAAAATGTATATACCTTACAAAAGGGGGAAAACATGTCAAGAGGGAAATACACAAAGGCAGATACATGTACATGCACTACATCGAGGCATGCACATAGGGGGAGTCATTGACAAGGTAAACACTTGTGTATATGATGAACATACTAGTTTGCACATATCAGTTTTTGATACTGATGCCAAAGCGGGAGATTGATAATCCATAAAGGATCATAAGTTGTCATTAGTATACAAGGAAACAGTTTTTGGACCGTCAGTTACATGATTACTGAGTGACAGCATTCAGTCAAGCACAGAGGTCACCGAAATAGTCAAGCGCAGAGGTCACCAAAATAGTCAAGCACAATGACCACCGATATCAGTGAACATCGATAGCACTATCACTGACAAATAGTTCAAAGAGTAAATCAAGAGCACGGTTCACAGAGTAACCTGAGCACCAGTCTACCAAGAGACAGTTTTATTCCTGAGAAAACTGGATCTGAGATACACGTCAGCTTAAGCACTTTAGTCTTAAGAATAGCTTTGTGCTTAGCTACAAAATCATTTCTTGAGGATCAAGTAAATCATAAGTAATTGTTTTAATTAGTCTAACTGATTCTAAACATGCAAACTAGGAGATCAAGGTCAAGTTGTAAACCTTTGATCATAGGGTTTTTCTTGTAAGCATGAAACCTAATTAGGTCAAAACCTTTGTATATATATATGTATAATCATTCAAGAATATGATGATTGTAGTCGCAAAAGACATATATGGATCAGACAGAGAGTTTCATGTAGAAGGACACAAAAGGAAGAATTTAGTTATGAAGAACTAGATTCAAGGCTACCGAGGAGAACAAAGGTATTATCAATCACAATAGGTGATACATATATCTTATGAACTTAATGGATATGTATTCATCAATTCAAGATTGCAAGTTATCAGGTCAAAATTATTTTTGTCTACTCTCTAACAATTGTAGCAAATAGAAGAAATCCTTTAAGAAGGTGGACTTAACAGTCTTATTGTAAATCTTATAACCGAGTGCACACATACATTGTGTTGCTAAAATCTCTTAACCGAGTAAACTTAACAAGTCTAACATGTTACTCCTAACAGGGTAAGATCATCAAAAGTGATCACACTTGTAGCCATAACTAACACCTTCCATTATGCAGATAGTGAAGCTTTATGGGTTTCATCCCCACCATAGTTTTTACCTTCTAATAGGGGTTTTCTACGTTACCAATTCTTGTGTTATGTGTAACTAAGTTTCATGAATGTTTCTATGATTGTTTACATGCACTTACATTTCTATTATGATATTACATGCATAAGGAAGAAAAGCAATATGGTCAGTAATACAAGAAAAGATTACTAAGGTTATTTGATAAAAAGTTTTAAGGGTACTAATTCACCCCTCCCCTCTGTGTACACATCATTCCATTATTCCAACAGAAAGTTCATGCAAACATATCAAAGGAAAGGAAGTAAAAGCAAGATGAATGAACAATTAGCCAATGAAATGAGAGCATTCATAGAACAAACTAATCAATCACTTATCAACCAAATGGATAAATCAAATCAAGCACTCCTCCAAGCTTTGCAAAATATGTGGAATTCAATTAGTAACCTTAAAAATAATTCTTTGAATGTGAGAGACATAAGTTCCAACCATTCAAAGAATGACAGTGGACCATCAAGATCTAAGGTTACCAACCCACATTTCTTACCTAGGGAAGATATACCTAGGGAGGAAGAAGGAATAGATCGACCTATAAACAATATTGTAGACAATGCTAGAGCCTATGAAAGCCTTGACCTAGAAATCAAAGAACTCGTAATATTTAGAGAATTTTGTGAAGGTCAAAGGCATGAGACACCAAGAAGAACAAGGTTAGACCCAAATAAGGAATTAAAACATAAAGTAAATAAAGTCACACTTCCAAATTTTTATGGATTGGGGAAAGTTACAACTCACACTTCGCTACAAAAATTGAACACTTGTCTCACCCGTAGTCCAATGACAGAAGATGATGTGCTTCAAATTGCGATCCTCCATTTAGAAGGATAGGCACATGAATGGTGCTATGATGGGATCCGCACCCAAGGCCATCAAAATATCACATCCTATGAAGAGTTTTCACAAAAAACTTGTTAGAAGGTTCAAAAGAAAGAATCCCCAAGAAGACTTTAAAATTCTGACTCAACTCAAGCAACAAGGGTTAGTCGATGGTTATATTATCAAATTCCAAAAGCTCTTAGTTCAAGTTTTAAGGGTAGATGATGACATACTTACTTACTTATTCATGGAATGATTAAAAGATTCACTAAAAGGTTTGGTAGGTGCTCTCAAACCAACATCTCTTGAAGACACCATTGAAATAACTTTGAGGCTAGAAGTTTCATAAACAAATACCATACCCTTAAGAAACTATACCAAACAATTCCATGGTAAGGATGAAAAGCAAAAGAAAGAATTCCCAAAAAGAACATGTTTCTATTGCGATGAGAGATTTGAATGCGAATATGTATGCTAAGATGAGAAAGCTCAAAAACAACAAGAATAATTAAGAAGGAAGAAGTTATGTTTCAGATGCAAAGAATCATGGGAACCAGGGCATAAGTGTAGGGAAATGAGTCAAGTTCATAGAATAGAAGCAATACTTGACACAAAAACTAAAGGAACACCACATAAGAAAAAGAAATATGATCAAGGGAACCTCCACAACATTCAATCAAGGAATGGAGGAGAAAGCTAATGGAGCTTTGAGGAGGTTCAACCCCATTTGTGACAACAATTTGGAAGTTTTCTTTAATCGCTAATGTAGAAATAATGATTAACCTATTAATGAAGAATCACTAGCGCACCCTATTGTAGTAGAAATTAAGGGATAATCGCTATGAGGGCACTATACTGCTCTGTGATTTATGGAGAACTGCTAGGGTACCCTATTGCAAGTACCTTTAAGGGAGAATCACTAGGGTGCCCTATTGCAGTAGTAGTTAAGGGAGGATTACTATGAGGGCACCCTACTACTCTGTGATTAAGGGAGAACTACTAGGATACCCTATTAGAAGTAGCTTTCCAACTAATTTTTCAATTAAGGGAGAATTAATAGGGTACCCTATTGTAACATCAGTTAAGGGAGAATGGCTATGAGGGAGTGCTACTACTCTTCGATCTGAAGGGAGAACTGTTAGGGCACTCTATTGCAACATTAGTCAAGGGAGAATGGCTATGAGGGCACCCCACTGCTCTGCAATTAAGGGAGAACTGCTAGGGCACCCTATTGCAAGTACCTTTACGTCTAAGTTTTTAATTAAGAGAGGATCACTAGGGCACCCTCTTGCAACAACAATTAGGGGAGGATGGCGATGAGGGTACCCTACTACTCTGCAATTAAGGGAGAACTGCTAGGGCACCCTATTACAAGTACCTTACCAACTGAGTCTACAATTAAGGGAGAATCACTAAGGCACGCTACTACTCCTTGATTAAGGGAGAACTGCTAGGGCACCCTATTGCATAAGTAACCAAGGTTGCAATTAAAGGAGAACTGCTAAAGGCACCCTACTAAAAGGAAACAATTACATATCTCTAAAAGAGGACATTCTTGGTGAATGTTGAAATTCCTAGAAATGGATTAAGACAAAAATTATATATCCCTAAAGGCTCGTTCATCTAGGGAAAAGAAAACCGAGGAGAAGAGTTGAGCTACAATAAAGATAAGTCTTATCTTTTGAATCATTTTTAAAATTTTAAATATAAAGGGGACTATCTTCAAATTCAACAAGTTTATAAAATGTTGTGGTTCTCATCTCAAGTAGAATTTACATTTTCAGGGTCTTTGGATTCAAATTGAATATCAGAGTTGCATAACAGACACCGCTCACATCGAAGGTTCACATTTCTTGAGGACATAGATTTTTTGGGAAGGGTGGACTGTGATGACCCCTTTCCTGACAGAAAGTTTGATAATGATAAAATAAAAATACAAGATTACTAAATAAATCAATGATAAATCATAATTAAATAATAATAAATAAAATCTACACAATTATAATTATAATTAATTTGATAAAATTATATATATAATTTAATAAATAATATAAAAAAAATGAATTACAATATAAATATTAGATTGTATATATACATGATCATAATATAAACATTGTCTATATTCAATATATATAATCATATATTTGAAAATGTATTAATTAAATATCAATAAAATTATAAAGGAAATAAATTATAACATTTATTAATAAAAATATATAAATTATAATATATCTTATCATATTAATAAACTAATAAAAATAATAACAAAGAACCATCGACGAGCATGATCAAAAGACACGACCATAAGGTTGTTGCCTTCTCCTCCAACCACGCGGGATTATAGGGGAGAAAGGAGATCGATCGAAGGGAAAAAGTACCAATCAGGGTATATACTCTAATCTAGTCAGCCGTTGGAAGGGAAAACGCGATGTTTTTGGAGAAAACATATACTTTTATCCAACCAATTTCTCATCTACACAATTGGGCAAGGGTCACACACGACGTTTTTGGAAAAACTTGATCAATATAAGGAGAAATAATCATTGTTCTATCGACACACTGGGATCATTATATTAGATTGTTAAGTCAATAAAGTTAGATTGTATTTAGTACAAATAGCTATCTGCAGTGGGTGTTATTTGGTTTGAATCATTGAGACAACTGGTCGAGGAGTGGTGTAAGTATAAAGATCTGTATACTTACATTAAGTATATATAATTGAAGATTAAGTATATATAATTGAAGATCAATCAATAATGTAATTTGTGAGAGGAAAATTCATCTTATATTTTGAACAATGAAGAATGTTGTATGAAGTACATGTAATCACCTAAAAATGGTCATTTAAACCCTAGACCCCCAATCTCAACAATTAATCAAGAACCTTAGGGCCCGTTTGGTTGAGGGGTGGAATTGGAATTGAACGGGAATTGGCATTTCTGAATTCCTAAAATGTTCAATTCCCTGTTTGGTTCCAAAATTAAAAATTGGAATAGGGTTATGCGAATTCTAATTTTGGGCCTTTTTGAGCATTCCACAATTCCCCCTCAGGACCTGGAATTGGGATTGAAAATTGGAATTGGAATTAAGAGTATTATTTTGTGAAGGAAAATTCATTCCCATTTTTGTGTTAATATTATATTGCTATCAGAGTGTATATATAAATCTGTGTATATATACACATGTGTATATATATGTGTGTGTATCTATACATGTATGTATATATACATATGAGTGTATATACACACATGTACATATATAATATAGATACATGTATGTATATATACACATGAGTGTATATACACACACATGTGTATATACACACATGTGTATGTGTGTATATACACACACATGTGTGTGTATATACTCTTGTGTGTATATATACATACATGTATATATATAGTATATATACATGTATGTATATATACACACATGTGTATATACATACTCATATCTATATACACATATGTGTGTATATAGACATGTGTGTGTATGTGTGTATGTGTATATATACACAAATGTGTGTATATATACACATATGTGTATATGTGTATACATACACATGTATGTATGTGTATACATGTGTATATACATACATGTATGTGTATATATATATGTGTGTGTACATGTGTATATATACATGTGTGTATATACACACACATGTGCGTATATGTGTGTATATATACACATGTGTGTGTATACACATATGTGTGTATATATGTGTATGTGTACAAAAACAAAATTCCAATTCCAATTCCAATTCTAGTTGTGTGGAACCAAACACAGAATTTGCATCTTCTCAGTCATCTTCCAGGTGAACCAAACAGGGCAGCCATACTCTAGAATTCATTTTGAGAATAGCACAAACCTAGAATGGATTCAATTCTAGAATTGGCAATTCCAGCATGCACAAATTCCGCCAACCAAACGGACCCTTAATCTTGATTATTCTAAGTCCTAAATCAAACAGACAATTCATCAAATTTGAAGTGATTTGACCTAAACCCTAGGTCCTATTCAATCATCTTACTTGATTTATTAATTAATCCCTAAAATCATATTATATTGGCAAATAAACCTTATGTTAATTTTTTAATTGATATTCTGATATATTAATTAAAAAAAAAAAAAAGAATTGTCAATTAAATAAAAAAGGAATTAAATTAATTATAAAAACATAAATGTGTATTCAAAATCAATTAAATTATTAAAAATGCATATGACATCATCAAATCCAGTTAATTGATTTATCATTTTGGAAACAATCCAGTTCCACTCAGTTAACTAATTCGCCACTGTTTATCATTTTGGAAACATTTCAGTTAACTAAAAACTAAATATGGAAGTTTCCAAAATAACTGATCAGTCAGTTTAGTCAACTGCCTCTCTCGACCAATCACATCACTTGCACATGGATTGTGCTTCTTCAATCGAATCTGAGCCACTCTTTTCTTTTGATCTCAACCATCAATTCGAGAGAGATTTCTATAAAAGAGAAACTCTTTTCCTTCACAAAGGATCCCAAATTTTTATTATCGTTATTATGATGTAATTTGTATTCAATCATTTATTATTATAGCTTTTATTATCTTAGCTTAGTTTATAATTTGTTTTAAGCATACAAACAATCTATTGCCAAATTTTAGTCTAGGGTCTTTACGCCCTAGGGGGTATGATTGTTCTTTGGTGACTTACTTCTCATTCATCCTAAAACATTCCCCTAATGTGCTTATCAGAAAAATTATCCTCTTTGCCTATTTGAGCCTAGCGGGTTGTCAATACTTCTGCTTCTTTCGATGTTTAGGTGATTTAGGTGTGTCGGGAAAAGGGCAGTCATAGCATCTTCCGAACAAGAAGCAGTCACCCTCGGATATGTAATGATCATGTATTTTTCCAAAAGGTAAACATTTGTTTTTCATAAATGATTCATAAAGCTTTTTGTTCATAAAAAGAGTTTTTCAACTCTCGGAGATATCAAGTTGCGGAGTGGTAATGATGATCATGGGGCATCCGAGAAAGTTGGTCTCAGAGGTTAAACCCCGACACAAGTGAAAAAGAGCTTATAAGAGTTTAAGTGCTCCTAATGGAAAAGAAGTCATTTAAGTGCGAAAAGTATAAAGGGTGAAGCCGTCGGGATACTTTTTTGGATTAAAGGAAACAAGCTTACGGGAAAAGTATTCTCTTATGTTCTTTTCCCGTACAAGTAAAAATGGTCTAATGCTTATGCATTTCGGCATCGGAAGGAAAGTATGTTCTTTTTCCACAAGGATAAGGACGCATTTTAGTAAGCGACTAACGAACATAAAATTTAATGAAAATGTTCAAATTTTGAGGTCGTTATGTTCCTCAAAACAGGAAGTTCAAATAGTCGTTGAATACTAAAATTAAATGCTAATCCTGCCATTTCAACTGTTAAGCTCACCTTAATGACATTCATGTGGCACAGACATTCGGATCTTGGTGGCTATTTCTTCAACATTATCCATCATTTGTTGCTCACCGTGTTTGCTTAGCAGGCCATTTGTCTTCACTTATGTTCTCAGTTTTATACTAAATGGAAATCAAGGCTTCTGGTTACGACAGATTAATTGGTATTGAGAGTGAGTTGAAGGAAGTTTCCGACACATCTCTAAGATTCTTTAATCTTAGAGATTTGCACAAAAGATTGAATTCTCATCCAGTTCACCCTATTACGCAAAAGCTCAAGGATAGTGGTCTGGTAGAGGCTGCAGAATTTCCAATGGTAGTTCAAGCTCCTAAGCTCGTTAGAGAATGTATAAAGAAATATGACCCGGCTACAAAGCAAATCCTCTTTCCAGATCAATCAATTTTGCTAACGATTGATAAATCCCTAATCCAATCTGCTTTTGGTATTCCGGTAAAAGATGTTTATTGCGATATCGACTTTGGTTCTTCTGCGTCTATGTTCAATGAAAAGAAAACTCTAAGGAGGGAAGACATGCAGAGGACCTAGTTCCAGACCCCTCGATCAAAGAAAATTAAGATGCTGAAGACTCTCTTCAGAACAACCCTAAAGAGGGAAATTGTTGATATCTTAGCCATGTTGACCAGACTGGATGGAAAGCCTGAGATTTTAGATCTCGTTGAACATAATTTCTTCCTTGTTCAAGTTGTCTCTGCTGAAAATATGTTCATTGATTAGGAAAAAACTATGTGTGAGAAGCTTGCATATTGGATGACCTCTTGTCAAGGATTCAAACAATTATACATGTCTTCTTACCTGATTTACGCTCTGGCGACTTAGCACCTGTGGCCCGGCTTACCAGCAATCCAAAACTTTGACAACAATACCAAAATTTATGAGTTCTACCCGAATTTGCAATTGCATCTGAGCTTTGAAGAATACACAGTTGTGAATGATGCATTCACAATGAGAATTTGTCGAGAACTTCAAGTTTGCCCAGAAAGAAGATTCTCATCAGAAGCCATCTCGGCAATTAGTCAGTTTGGCTGCTCTTTCATCCAATTCCCAAGTTTCTCTTATCTTTGGATAGGAGCCTTCTCTGGATTTCCTAAGAGGTTGCTCCGGTATCCTGAAGATAAAGTGGTCTTAGTGGAGCTTTTCCGACAAATATTGGAAGTGAACACTTTGTGTTCAACTATGAAGAAGATCGCCATGATTTCTTTCCCTGTGGTCATTGGTCCATAGTCCTGTGCATCCAGATCTAATGCCCAAAATTTAGTAAAGAGTTTTGAAGATAGGATCAAGCTACCTGGCTATGAGGTTCTTAGGCCTCAATATGATCCTGTGGGTTTTGTCAAAGATCACTTAAAGCTCGGATATGCCTAAAGACATGTCCCGGATATTGATGATTTTTGGGGTAAGTATTCTAATGAGTATCAGACACGGGAGAAATTATGGTCCCATTTAACTTTATATGAAATTAAATTGTATAAAAATACTATTGATGTATCTGATCTTGTAGATGAAGGACTCTACATGCATCCTTCATCCTACGACCAGATCAAAGTGTTGCCCATTTCTTCCTCTCCACCAACTGGTCCAGTGGTTGATTCATTGAAGCTTCTCATGAGAGGAATTAACAAGAGAACTGATAAGTGGGTGGAATGGACCAGGGCCCGACGAAAAAGAACTTCTAGTGCAGGTTCTTCTGGAGGAATGACTTTGGGAGCTGGCCAATCTACTTCAGCAGCCACTTCTTCTGTGGTGCCATCAACTTGATCAGGTGCAGCACAATCTGCCAGGCAAGGAGGAGACCAACCTCTGGAAAAGAATGTTCCTATCATCCCCACCTGTGGAGGTCGTTCGCTCCCAAACATTGGAAATGAAGAGGAGAATAGAGGAGATAAGGAAAAGGAAAAGGAGAAAATTCAAGAGGCGTCCGTGACCAAACCTTCCTCAGCAATTCCAGTCATCACTTTGGATGACACAAACCCAATGGATGGTCAGGACTCCTCTCAGCCAGCAGATACCCTATCCCTTTCATTGACAAAGGTGGCCTCTTTCCATGTTCCACCTCCAAGAAAGAACAATCCTCCAGTTGTCCAGAAGCTGTTTGATCCTACAGCTCTTCAGTCTGTAGTTAGGGTGTTGTCCATAGATTCATGGTTGGAAGAAACCATTGAAAAGAAGAAGAAACTATATGAGGAGGCTACTTCTTCAAAGGACCTAATTCTTAAGGCAGCCTCATCTCAGTCACCAGTGAGGAAGGCGAAGAGGAAAAAGTCCATGGCAGCTCTCTCCCATGATTCCACAACCGAGCATATGTTAATGGAAATAGCAAAGCCACATAAACAAGGAAAGTTTCATGAACTTTCAGGTCAAGATTATCAAATAAAAGCTATGGATCTAGGAGTTCTGGTGCATGACTCAATGGTGAACATTTTGAAAACCACCAATGAGCGGATTGAGGATAGGTTAGAAGAACTCTGGGAATATAAGGAGGTTCTTAAATCTGCAAATAAGGAGCTAGTTGAGTATATTAAATTTGCTCTTGGTAGTACCTCATCTTCTCAGTTTGATCCCAGTGCTGAAGAAAATAAAAAATTTCTATTGAAGCTGCAGCAAGAGAGATAGTTTGGACAAATTGGCAGAGCATGGATAGATGCAATGAAGGTTCAAGGCCCAGTTGTCATTGAGAATTTGGGGAACCTTCTACTTGATGCAGACAAGTTGAAGGACACAACATCAAAGCACCAGGAGACCATTTACAATGCATCCACTAGATTGACAAAACAACTAGCTACCTTGCAGGAGGTGAATGATATGGAGACTAGTATTGCAATCTCTAATGGCATCCTCAAGATTGGGCAAGATCCATTGTTTCATTGGAGGCAATCTTTGGAGTTCGTGATTGAGAGCTCAAACAGATCATCAAATGAACTCAAGTCTTTGATTGAGTTAGTCCATAAAGAGATGAATCAATTTTTTGAGCTTTTGAAAGTCTTGCACACAGAATCTCAGTTTTCCAAAAGTGACAAGTTGGTGAGTACAGAGCGAATGAAAGCTAAGTTTCTTGCTTTCATAGATGAGATTTCAAATCCGGCTAGCTTCCAAGTGTCATAAATTAGTGAACTCTCCGCAATAGATGAAGTAATCAAAGCGGAATCAAAGAAGCTCCAATCCCAGATTGCTAGGTTGGATGAATTGACAGAGATGCATGACTTTTGGATGATCCAAGCTGACAATGTAATCATTTCGAATGCTCAAGAGTTGGGCAAAGTAACGAATGCAATGAAGGCTTACAAAGGTAAAGTTGTTTCACTAAAGTCAGCATAGAATCTGTTGACCTATGTCATTTTCCTAATTTTTGTCTATCGTAGCTATTTTGGGCATTTTTTCAACCTTGTCAGTTTTTGTAACCAGCCAAGTTTATTATTAGAATGTTCCTTTCAGAATATTGTATGAAGGCAATCATTATTGTAACGGGTCATTTTCTGAGAAGACCTATATGTGTAAATTTCTGTAAAGCAAATAAGATCGGAAAATATTACTTTGGGAAAACCCCTGTAGCTGGGACTACTGTGTGTGACTCTGAGTCTAAAGTGATTTTTTTTGTTCATTCCAGTTAGCTGTGTAATTTTCTTGAATGAAGATGCTAAGACTGGAAATTGAATGAATATTAATGAATCATGTTTTGTTATTTTCATCCAATGGATTGTATGTTTACTATCTCCAGCATGAGTACTCAGATTTCTTTTCATTTGTACATTTTAGTTCTATAGATTGTTTCTTGCATAAGATATTGGGAAGAGTGTCAATAGAGAATGAGATCAAGATAATCTGGGTATTGTCAGAGTTTCACAATCTAAGTAATCTGGGAATTGCATTGTTACACTTCCTTTCTTCATCTCTGCTAGTAGATGGTAGTTTGCATTCATCTTGCACTGCATAATAGTTTGAATAAAATATTGCATGTCATTGAGTAAGTTCCCCTTTCATTGCCTAAGTTGTTTGAATCTTTGAGCAACTTGGTTAAACCTCTTCTGCTCTCTGGTTAAGAGCATACCCCACTAAAAACCAAAAGACAAGATTCATTGCATATCTTTCACATAAGGGATATCTTTCACATAAGGGATACTCTACCTTTCAATTCATGGGTCATTGATAGATTCCTATCATTGATCCAGTCTATGGTTACTTTTTGTTCTACATAAGCCAGCTTTGGGTATTTCCAAGAGTCATTTGATAAATCAAATTTGAAGTAGACAAACTGTAAACCAACATTTTTTGGCGACTCTACTGGGGAGGAGTCGTAATACTTCTAAGCTTACTTAGTAAGTCTATCTGTGGATCTACTAAGTAACTTAGAACTTTTTGTTTGGCATCTCTAATGCTACATTATATATATCACTCTTAAGGAGAAATGGTGATTGCCTCATGAAGTACAAGTCCCACTAGAGAAACCTAATCATTTGCTTTCAGGATGAGCTAGAAGATTAACAGCTGCGCAGCTGTTGTGAATAGATTTAGTAGCTCTAGATCCCAAGTATACTCGTTGATAAGGCCAAATTATTGCCTTTATTTTGTATAATTTTAAATACTCTATTCTAATTTTTGTCAAGACATTTGTGAACCTAGCCAGTTAAAACTTGTGATAAAGTCCAGTTAGAACTGATAAACCATGGGTAGATATTTGTGACATATTTTGCCAATATTATACATATAGTGCAGTATTTCATATAACCATCAGAATATATGTTCTAATATCTAGATTTAATTTGATTAATCTTGTTGCATGAATATTTTTTCATCACAACTAACTTGTCAGGGAAGGAAGCGGTTGGAGAGTGGTCGACAACATTCAAGGAAGACTGTTGAGGACCAGCTACGACAGAGTGATCATCACAGCACCAGGAGACACGCCTGCTACAATGAAGGAGCCACTATTCCAAGATGTAGGGATGTAGTGTTGTTATATTCCCTCTGCACTTTATTATGTTGAACTAGTCGCCCAAGCTTTATTACCCACACCGCAGGCTGTTGCGTTTCCATCTTCTTCTCCGGCATGTTTTCAGCAAGATAATTTCTTTTCTATTTTGTAATAAGTGTTCGATCCTCTATTTATAGGGATTGGACTGATAGTTTGTAGTTAGAGGAAAGTTAGAGAGAAATTTTTTTTGGAAGAAAACTGTTATATCTTATAGCAAGTTATTTTAAGTTTCATGTATTGTTCTTATGTAATGAGTTTTTGAAATACAATGAAGTAATTCTTGGTTTACGTTCTGTGTTAATAGATTAGCAAAAAATAGCCAAGGGGGCCCACTTGGAAGGTGGAATAGATTAGAGTAGAGTAGATTTACTTCTGGCATTTCCAGTATTTCAGATAGAAGTTACAGTTTCTTCCTACAGCATTGTACTTTGTGAATGTTCCTGCAGCATCTGCAAGAATAGTTACAATGGATGTTCTAGGTTTAAAGTATAGGTTTAAGTAGAGTTTGCAATTTCTAGCATTCATTTTAGTAAGGAGATAAGTGTATTCTTTTCCTGCAACACTAGTGTAGGTTTCTTTTATGTATTTCTTACCTTTCTGCAGCATAAGCATAATGACTCTTTAAGGAACCTAGTGCACATACTGTACCAACCGTTTCAAGTATACCTCCCTGGGTTGACAAGTTAAATGCACCTCATAGCGGGAGAAGTAGTCCTTAGATTGAATAAACTATTCCTAAGAAAGGCCTTGAGCATGATTATTCCACACCTATTGTGAGGTGGTTCATTTTTGGCACCGCTACCGGGGATGGTGTCAAGCTAGGAACATTTTTTGAGTTATTTTTCCATTCCTAGTTAGTTTTTAGATTTGTATTCCTAAAAATTGCTTCACAAGCATGAAGGATTTTATTGCATGCATCGAAGAGAAAGGCAATGAGATGAATATGGAAAATTTATCCCAGTAGAGTCTGCTAATTTGAACAAGGAAGTTGAAGAAGTTGAGTTACCCTTTGAAGACGCAAGTCCTGACTTTCCTGCAACATCTTCCTCCAGAGCAGAACCATTTGATATAAGTGGTCTTTAGCCTTTTGCTGAAGTCTTGGCCAGCTTTCTAGATAATTCTGGACCAAATCCACCTATTGTTAACAATCCCGTAGCTAATGCTCCTTTCCAGCAGCAACCCCATAATCAAATACCCCCAATAATGGCACAACCTACTTTCCCATTTCCTCTCCCAAGCCTTATAAACAATGCTAATCTCAAAAATATACCTACAGATGCTCTTCCAAAGTTTTATGGTCTTATAACAGAGGATCTTGACACTTTCTTGTTTGAGTTTGACATACTCTGTCGAAGCTTCGACTATAATACCAATGCCCATAAGCTCAAGTTAAGAGTCAGTCTTACGATGGTTCATGGGCTTAGGAGCCAATGCAGCAGGTACCTGGGATGAGATGCAGACATTGTTTCTATAGAAATACAAAGATTATTGCAAGGGGAGTGACCCAAAAGGAGATGATATATTTAGGATGTCTCAAAAGGAGGATGAAACATTGGAGGACTATGTTTCATGATTCTTGTACACAATGTAGAAGAACCCCCAGCATGTACTGGCAGAGGATTCGCATAAACTAGTCTTCTTAAGAGGGGTAAACGACAATTGTCTGGAAGCATTAGACTTGATGGCTGGTGGAGACATATCCCAAACCTCTTGGGATGACCTCAAGAAAATCTATCTCAACTACTCAAGGTCAACTATGAAGAAAGGCAGAGGATATCGGCCCACAGTCACAAAAGGGATTAGTTTGGGCATTTCAAAGCTGGAGATATCTAATTTGCTTGTGAATTTCAAGCAAGACATCATAAATGATGTAGCTACACATCTAGACACAATGACTGCCAAGAAGAAGCATGCAGAGGTTGAATCACAATTGGCTGAGTACTGTCCACACTGCCACAAACAAAAGAAAGACTGCGGATGTAAGCTGGTAGCAAACCTGGAAAATCAACATTTGCCAACTGACTACATGAAGATAGATGGAGACAACGATCAAGTGTTCTTCATTGCTCAACGTTGACCATGGGATTCACGATAAGGTATGCCACAAGATCCTCTACAATTTTCAAATTCTAACAATAATCAGTGGCAAAACCAAAGTTATCAGAACACTTCTCAGTACTCTCAACCCCAGTGGCCTAACCAGCAAAATAACCAGTGGAAAAACAAGAAAAATAACCAGTGGCCTAACCAGCAAAATAACCAGTGGCCTAACCAGCAAAATAGTCAGTGGCCTAATCAGCAGAATCAATGGCAACCACCGCAAGGAAATTGGCAGCAAACTAATCAATGGAGGGGGCATCCACAGTGGCCTAACCAAAATTTTGGTTGTCCACAATTACCACCTCTAGTGCAACCACTTGCAATAATGCCACCTCATATAGCAACTAATGCTAATCCAAAGCCAACTCAATTGTCTACTCAACCTCAGCCAAATCCAAACAACAAACAGCAACAGCAGCAGCAAACGTACACTACTGACACTTAGCAGTGCCCTACTTATTCACTAGAGATATCTGATATCCATTTGAGGTCCAGTACCACTCTGCCTACACCTAAATATCCTATTATCACTGAAGTTGCAGACTCTCCTATAGCATTACTTCCAGAAGCCACACTACCAAATACCTGCCAGCCAACTAATATACCCAGCAGAACTACTGTCCACACTTCAATAAATCCACCCTTTCCGCATAGGTTAAACAAGGAAAAACCTATATCCCAAGAGGAAGAAACATTTGATATTATTGAACAGCTGAAAAATATGAACATCCAAATCCCTCTGTTCCAAGCTATCAAAGATATACCTCTTTATGGAAAGGCTATTAAGGAAGCATGCCTTAAGAAGCTAGGATGGAAGAAGAAAGACCCTCAAATAGTCCATGTTGTAGGGTAATTAGCAGATATCATGTTAGGAAAGGTGGTAATACCAAAGTATTCAGATCCTGGCAACCCAGTAGTCGACCTGATAATAAATGGACAGACTGTGAAAAATACTTTAGTTGATTTGGGAGCAGCAATAAATATGATGACTAAAGATACAATGCATAGGCTAAGCATAGAAGGCTTGAGAACAACACCCACAGTGTTACAACTTGTTGATAGTTCAACTGTTACTCCATATGGCCTCATAGAAGATGTGGTAGTTGCCTTAGATTCATGGGAGTATCCTGCTGATTTTCTTATCTTATCACCTAAAGTAAATTTTGCTGGCTATCCTGTAATCTTGGGAAGACCCTGGCTAGCCACCACAGATGCCAAAATTAATTGCAGATCAGGCACTATGACAATTTCAAATGGTCAAGCCATAAGGAAGCTAGCCCTATATCCTCCTGCCTAGCCCCAACCAGACTTAGGAGAACCTATTTGGCCAAACTTAGGGGATGAGGAGGAAGAGCTGAATTCAGTAGCCCAGCTCATGATGTTGCATATGCAATCTTTTCTAAAGATGCAAGAGGAAGATGATGTGATATAGAGAATTCTTACCAATGAATGTATTGTGGCTAAAGATGTTTCAGAAAGTTTTATTTTACAGCTATGTGCCTATGAGGACTGTGTATTTCCAGCAACCCCTGAAATAATTGATCAACAACTGTCAAGTGTAATAGCTACAAGTCCAGTGCTCGAAGTGTCAATGGTAGAGCTAACAACAACAGTGGAACTTTCCCCTAGTCATAACCTCCATGTAAACAACAAGTTGTCCCAATCATAGTTGGCATTATTAACCAAGCTCCTGAGTCAACATGAAAAAGCCTTTGCATGGGATTATGGGGATATGGAAGGAATAAACCCTAAACTCTACACCCATAGAATCTACATCAGTGATGGAAGCTTGCCACTTCGTCAACCTCAGAGGAGAATAAATCCCGCATTGAGAGAAATAGTCAAAACTAAGTTATAGAAGTTGTTAGATGCTAGATTCATCTATCGAATCTCTGATAGAAAGTGGGTATCACCATTGGTCATTGTACCTAAGAAAGGAGGTAAGTGGTGGATATGTGTGGATTACAGGGAATTAAATAATGCCACAAAGAAGGATCACTTTCCTTTACCTTTTATTGACCAAGTCTTGGATAATTTTCCTGGAAATAAATACTTCTCATGTCTGAATGGATATAGTGGTTACAATCAGATAAGCATCACCCCGGAAGATTAGGAGAAGACCACATTCACATGCCTTTGGGTCACATATGCTTATTCAGTATTACCATTTGGCTTATGCAATGCACCTGCTACCTTTCAGAGAGCTGTGATCAACATCTTTGCTAATATATCACATGATTGCATGGAAATCTACATGGATGACTTCACTACATTTGGGGTCACATTTGAGGAAGCACTGAAGAACTTGGAGAGAGTACTAATCAGATGCGAGGAACATAACCTGTCTCTCAACAGTGAAAAGTGCTTTATGATGATGTAAGAAGGCATGGTGTTGGGACATTTTATCTCTGAAGCTAGAATCCAGGTAGACCCTGCGAAGATAGAGGTAATTCTCACACTCCCTATTCCCACTAAGAAAAAAGATGTCAGATCTTTCCTAGGTCATGTTGGATATTATAGGAGGTTTATCCAGAACTTTAGTCAAATAGCTAGTCCCCTGTACACCTTACTTACCAAAGAAGCTGAATTTGCTTGGACAAAAGAATGTGATGAATCCTTCCTACAGCTCGAGTCACTTTTAACAACTGCACCAGTACTTAGGGGTCCTGATTGGACTTTGCCATTTCACATACATACAGATGCTTCAAACTATGTCGTAGGTGTTGTCCTAGGACAAAAGTCTAGAAACCTTGAAAATGCAATCTATTATATCAGTAAGAGTCTCCATGGACCATAATTAAACTATACAGTGACTGAAAAAGAATTGCTAGCAGTAGTTTATGCTCTGAACAAATTTCGCCATTATGTAACCGGTTATCCGATCTTTGTTCATACTGACCATGTAGCAATTAAGTATCTCATGAACAAACCTGCCATCACAGGCAGGTTAGCAAGACGGCTTCTTCTTTTGCAGGAATTTGATATAACAATCATTGACAAGCCAGGGAAAGCAAACGTGGTAGCTGATAATCTATCCAGAATTCACCATGCTAAAGAAGATACTACTTTGATAGATGATGCATTTCCAGATGAGCATTT